>VZSC01002399.1:169289-209816 GCA_013398225.1 Steatornis caripensis | reverse complement strand
ATCCTACATTTTATCCTATGAGTTCATGATCACAGAAATTTGAAAACTGGTATATCCAGTAAATAGATTCAGCAGACAAATCATGCATTTGCAGCTTAAAAATCACCTTTCCAGTATTAGAAAGTGTGTCCAATGATATATTTGTGGGAAGGAACACCAGATCTAATTAAAATAGAGCATAATTCTTAAAAGAAGATATGGTAGGTAACTGCTCCCCATTTGTTGATAGCAAATTTTCTGATAAAGGAGAAGCCTGATTTGTCATACTAAAGATATTTATAAATGCATAAACCAGACATTTATTTCTTTCAGGAGCAAGTCAGAGTTTCAAAATATGCCTTAAAGCCACATTAATACAATGCATCCACTACATGAAATGCAGCGGGCATCCATAATTTTTGTGTAATAACTGTATCTTTAAGGTCAACCAGTTTTGCTTCCATGCTCCTTTTTCTACGATATGTGCTGGCTACCTATGTGTTCCTGACTTCACAGAATGCCTTAATGTTTACTATTAACACAGAACATGGTGCTGCAAATACAGATACTAACTACAATGCTAAATGACAATAGAAAATTTTAAACAAAGGTAATCAGCTCTGCTGATAATAGTTCAAATAATGTTAAGGAAAGAAACCCTGTACTTTAATGACAGAAGGAAAAAACTGTGAGAAAAAAACTTATCAAGTTGGATCTATTAGTTTACAGTCCCTTTGCTCCATGCTGTCAGAAGGGTTTGGATGTTGGTAATTTTGAGGGTACAAGGGTTTTCCCACATGCCCATATGCTGCTCCCCTTGCAGGAAATGGACGGATGAGACACCTCTGTATCACAGGAGTACCAAATACTTTTATCTTCCCATAGATGATCAAGAGCTATACTGGGTATCATGATATGAGCAAGACCTATAGAGTGCAGGCAGTGCGAAACAAAATTAACCTGTGACTTGCGTTATGTGGCATTTTGGCGAAAACCTCTTCAGATCTAGACCAGTGGTTTTAAATACAGCGTTATGCAACACCTCTTTTAAATAGATTTCTTAACAATATTATTGTGCAAAGTGCAATCAAATCTAATCAGTTTGGCATTAATTAAGCTCTAATAATATACTCTAGTCTCTCTCCTAAGTAGTGTGATCCGTTTCCCCTTCACATAGGTAGATTGGAAAACATTATGGTGTCATCATAATTTTTAAACATACCGAGAAAATGACAGAGCTGCAAAATTAAAATAAATGATTAATGGATTTTTTTTCATGTTTTGTACTAATAGGTATCACTGAGGTTTCAAATTAATAGAGCTGTCAAGCTCAGGGTTGTTACAGATCCAGTGCAGAACTAAAATGGAAATTATGTATTCCATAGACACCTAAAGATGACACTTTGGAATATTTTAAATTTTAATTAGTAGGTGCAATTGTTTTTCCCCCCTCCTCCCTAAAACCACTGCAAATTAATTGGCAATTAGTCACAAGTAATTCTTTTCTCAACAATCTGAACTGGAAAGAAAGGTGCATTACATGTTAGAGTATTTGTCTGGGGTGCAGAAAGCACACATGCAGTAAATTGCTTTGTCAATTACAAAAAATACTGTTATGAAATTAAGAAAAAATATGCATAGGTAAACAAAACTAATTAATGTGCATTGTACCTGTGAGCACAAAAAATAATGCCCAGCTGCAAAATAGTGTTAGAAACTCAACAAATCACTCTGGCCTTGAAACAGAAATGTATGTGCATTGCTGCTCAAAAGGGCAGAAAATGCAGCATTTTAATATAACACCAAAACCCTTTTCTACCAATTGACTTACATTTATGGGTTAACTATGGAATAATTGTCTAATATTCCACTAAAATCAGCCACCACATCTAGGATCCAGTTCCTCTTTGCTCTAAAGAAGGTGAGACAAAAGTCTAAATTCTCCCTTTATTAACAACTGATAAGAAAATATTACTACATCCAGTGACATGGGAAGAAGATACTTTACAGACAGAATACAGCTAGAATACAGCTGCAGCTTCTTCATGCAGTCTATGGGGTGTTGGAGCCAATGGATCTACATGAAAGCAAATCTGTGACTCTCTTTTAGCTTTCTCACCCAGCCCTGGATTATAGTGATTATTAGTAAAACTTTTTGTTTGTTTTCAGTTCTTGTTTATCTCTGCATTTAACTACCAAGGTAGGACTTCACTAGGACCTCTGTGCTCAGGCTCATCACCTGTCTAGGAACTAAAGGAAAGGCTAGAGAGGAACCATTCATTCATTCAAAATTTATTTTTAAGGTGCATTCAAATTATAACATTTTGAAATATTATTTCTGAGTTTCATTATTAATGTCTGACTACAAGTATTCCTATCAGTAAATAATTCTAAAAATACTATGTGTTTCAGATGCCTATGAAACTATATTTCTGGCAATCCATTAGGTGGGCTCTGACTATAGATTTTCATTTTCGTTCCTTCATTTAGGTACTATTCTTACATCTTCTATAGACATTTCTGTCTTCTACTTTTAATCTAATGTTGCTAGTAGCTTGACACCCTTTCAGATATGATGCCAACCAAGTCAGGAATAGATGAAAGAACTGAAATTGCAGTTATTTCTAATTAAAATGGAATATTCTTATGGATTTTTTCAAAACAATGCTAATAATTTATGTAGCTAAATTGAAAGATTACTTTTCTTAAAAAAAATCCTGATGGCTAAAGCTAGAAGTTTATTGAATTAACTTGAGAGTCTTTGAAGTTTCATTACTATTAATGACTTGTTTGGAGATCAGGTGAAACCATAGATATCTTTCATGTTGCTATATTTGTCTGGGAGAGCTCTGATAGAATTTCCTCTTCAGCTAATCAGACAAGATGTTTAACGTAAGACAACATTATCATCTTTCCTTCTCCCAAACACTCCTCTATAAAAAAACAGTGAAAACAATACAATTTGATGCTGACATTCTGCATCTTCTTATACCAGAGCAGAGTTACTTTGTCAGACACTGCAGTCTGCATGTGTTCAACATACTGAGTAATTCTGGATGTCAGATCTGTAGACCAAGCCACTCACATATTTAAGTATGCGCAGGACCTATAGGAACACATTCCTGCTCTCATCTAGGGATGCTAGGTGCATGGACAATAGAAGATCATAAAAGACATTAAATGACACACATGACAATTTCTTTATTACTCAAACTGGAATGAAACAGGAATGAAAAATCACGGATCACAGCTTCTGGGGAATCACTGCATTGCCTGTTGCATCCTACGGTATTTTCTCAGAGCCCACACTACCATTTTGGGGGAAGATGATCTCTGTATGTATGAGAAAGGACAGCTGTCAGCAACTCGTGCTACTTGTATAAATCTTTTTTCCAGTCAGAAAGGAAAAGTAGCAAAGAAAAACTTGTTCGTTCCTTCAACGGGAAATAAGCTTCAAGCCTGCATGTGTAGCCTTGCATCCCACACATGACAGGGATTTTGTGTCTGTGACTTTTACAGGTCAGTCCATAAAACTACTGAACTTAGATGACACTGAGGTTCCTGAGATGACCATACCAAAAACCCCTGTGTTATTTCAACTTTCTAAAAGACAGCTGGAGAAGGAGGGAGAGCAGTCTTTTTTTTTTTTTTTTTTTTTTTTTAACAATAGCTTTCTGGCTGGAGCACCAAAGAATCAAAACCCTGAGGCTCAGCGGCTGTGTCTAACTGACGTACATGATCTGTGCAATAGAACAAGGTGCAGGGGTCTCTCCCCTAGAACTAGTGAGAACCAAGCAGGCCAGCACTGTGTGGAGACAGTAGCTTCTGTCCTTAAAGCCATACAGCTAGTAAAATAATAAGCACCTTCCCTCAGCAACCTGACGTGAAAAAAGAGATAGCATGTGAATGTCCCCCCATGTCTCAGTGCATGATGTAGGAGTGCCAGCATCTTTGTATACGAGCCTCAGTTCCTTATAAGAGCTAGGGAAAGAAATTTCCTAACAGGGGAAATAAAAGGAAATCCAAACTCTTATATGTTTCCTAAGAAACTAAACTCATCAATTACTTTATCTGATCAGCACATTTTTTTCCATTTAAGAACTGGTCATTAATCATTTGCTTTCAAGTAATTTTGGGAGAAAACTGCAGTTTTGCTTCTAGAGAAGACAAAAAGCTCACGATTCTTATATTGGTCTCCTCATGTTTTTTTCTGAAATTCGAGCTCTTGTAAGTTCAAATAATTGGCTACATAGTTGGCTGCATGCAATAATTTATTTTGATTTCATGTTTTTTTTCAGACTGTGGTTTTGGATACACATCACTGCCATCACATGCCATCCATCGGGATGGATACCATCCGGATACTTATGTAATCAAATACATTTTGTCTTCCAAAGAAAGACCCCTCTGAAGCACACACTTAGGAATCAAATCTTAAACTTTGGTTAAGAGTAAGCTAACATCCACCTTTGTCATTGTCTCAGGAGGAATTCCTAGCTACTTTGCAGAGAACTTCAAGGAAAAACTGCAGTGTAGTTAGAATAAGTGGGGATGGGAGAGGTTGGACCATATAAGATTTTTTCCTTTCTAAGATGTAGAAAACAGAGTGGGGTAGATGTACAATAATACAAGGATGAATTGTAATAAATACCTTAAGCTACCCAGCAGAGAAAAAAACATTTCATGAAAAATGAATAATATAACATAAAATAATAATTCTATATCTAAATTCATAGAGGTGCAGTAGTCCAGACAAATAGTTCATGTGGTTTCTTCTCAGTGGAAAGAAATACACTCAGCAGTAGGGTTTTCTTATGTGACACAAAGTCTATTCTCTTAATAATGGTGCAGCATAAAGGATGGGTTCCACAGAAAAGTATATGCCATTCCTATCCCCTTTAAAATGGTACTTCAACTGGACAGCAGTAATTATCAGTAACAATTTACTGTTTCCTCAAGGCAGTAATTGAAATGTAAGAACTGTCTCTTTTTCCAGGTTTGTCCTCACCCGCGCAGGCAGCTTCTGCTAGCATTATCAATCAGATAGCAGGGATTTGGTACAGAGCAAGCAATCAAGACAAAAAAAGCACATGTTATTGCCAGCATCCTTCCATAAGTTCTCTTCTGCAGTCTGGCAACTGAAAAATTACGTGTCTTTTTTCTTGAACAAGTAACTGCTGAGTTCAGTGCTGTTGCTCTGCACTGAGCCATAGCTGTAGAAGAGGTAAAGATAATGACGACTCTTAACTCCAAAAGGTTTCATGAAATAAATCTCATGAAATCCCGGCTGTTCTGCTTTCATACAGTATGTGTTCACATGGTTCTCCTCTTACTGCAGTATGTGAGCACTTACCATAGAGAATGAAGAGCTCAGGCTCTCTCCCCGCTGTTCATCTGCACACTATGGTGTATCTAGCAAACACGAACTATCACAAACATTTTATTTCATCCTAACCCACACCTGTTAGCACCTTAGTGGAGGTGCTCCCTCTTACTTTTTTTTTTAGCCATTTATTTTACTACAGACATAAAGTTCATGAAAGTGACCCAGTACCCTAGTTTGGAGAATCACTCCCATCTGTAGTGGGATTTTTTCTTTGTCACATTACTGTTTTCTCTTACTCACAAGCTGCAAGCCTACAGCAATTCATCTACTTAAAAACATGGGTATTCTTTATGGAAACAAAATTAGTAAAATTGTACATTAAAACATGTTACTAAGACTATATTAAACAACAAAGAGCTTAAATTTCAGCAACATCTTCTCCAAATGCTCAGTTAGATAAATTATAGACATTTACTGCAGAGAAATGAAAATAGACAGTACTTAGAGCTACACCTTTCTTGTGTTTTCTTTGAACTTCAAAGAACCTCCTCTGAGCAAGCTCCAATCCTATTCTATCATATCCTATCCCATCCCATCCCATCCCATCCCGTCCCGTCCCATCCTATTTGAATTGCTGTTTACCTGCCCTCACTTCATATGTGTGCGCACTGAAACAAGAGACTAAATAATGTCCTTAATTTCTCCTTTAAACTGCAAGGGTTTTTTTTAATATTAGTTCTACTGTATAATTCAACCAGCAAAGTCATGACTTCAGCTTTCAATAAAACATCCTTGATATGAACTCTCAAAAGCACAATGGAAAATCTTCCTAAATTTGTAAAGGATAATTTTTTACTTTATACACTTTAGCATCAAAACCAACATTGGCTCTTCCACAGCAATAGAGACTATAAATCTGATACATCATCATAAATAAATGATCATGTTGGGTAAAGGGATGCTGGACTGCACCCTTTGAATATTTTCCAAACTTTCAAAATAAATACGTTTTTATTCTATCATAACCTGTGGGGAAAAAACAGCATGATAAATTGAAAATGCAGTAGGTGTTGAACTAGGTAGTAAGAGTGTGTGAAGATGTTACTTAAGTAAACTGAGTTAATGCTGATGACAGTGGTTGCGTTTTAAACTGAAAGATTCTGTTTCTATCATTGAAGAAGTGGAAGTAAATAAATAATTTAATATTTCTAACTACTGTAACTTTTGTTACTCACTAAAAAAGTTCCTAATTTTTTTGTTCATCTCTCTTCCCAGAGTATCCCAGTATTCCCAGTACCCTTACCGTACATGGGGTTTGCATCCACGGTTCCCCATCTATCTGCATAGGCAGAGACTTGCTGGTCCTAAAATGATATATTTTATAGTATAAGTGAAAGTAACTAGACAAAATTGATAAATGTATTTATTAAGGAGAGATATATATGTGATGGCATACATGTATAATACTGATTCAACCCTAAACTTCTATGCAATCTTCAGTACGATCCAACATGCTTACAAAAGTAACCTAGTCACTTAGGAGGCTTACTTTGATTTTCAACACACTAAGTAAAAACATCGCAAGTATTCACCCATCTTGCTAGTTATACGCAACTCTCCCATGGCAGAATAGTCTGTAATTTGTGAAGTAGTAAATTATTCAAGAACTTCAGGAATAAACCTTATTAACTGAAAAGACAAAGGAACCTCTGCTATTTTTTTATAATTTAGACTGACTACTATAAAGGAAATAAGAAATAAATTTTAGTTCTATAATGACCATTTATTAGAACCATGAAAGATGTATTTATGCTTCTGTCTAACCCTGGGTTAGATGGAGCACTCACATAGTATGACAGTTGTACTATATTCAGAGGCTTTAACATACCAAGTTAGAAATTTAAATTGTTTCTAAAGGGGTACTGATTTGAACATAAAGCTACTGCCAGTGTTCTCTGTCTAGTTTTCGATACCACATTAAGAATTTTTTTTAAAGAATTATGGTCTTTTGCGTCTTTTCCAAACCTGTATTTCTGCATTATAATAGTTCACACACAAGACTGACAGAAGTAACATGGAGTAGATAAATCTAATAATGAATAAATGAGTCAACTGAGTCACTCATGTTGGTCAATGGAAATTCTGGCTTGGACATTATTTGAAAATGACTAAAAGTTCGCGGAATTATCCAATACCATCTATGGCCATAAGTGGTGGAAGGGAAGAATGTTCAATGAGCTCTCACTTTGTAAGTTTGGAAGGCTTCCGAATCTTTTGCAGTTGTGCTTCTGCTGATGTGGGATTATTAAAATTATGTCTTGGTATTCAGAGAAGGTTGGAATGCCTCTGTGATCTTATTTCTCTTCCTCATGCACATGGGAGAGTATTTTTGAAGTGAACATCACCTGGTCCTCAAGGAGAGTCTCAAAAATATGTCAGGTGCTTTGGCAAATCCTACTTATTTTCTTAAAGTTTTAATCGCTGTTTTTCTATTTTATGCTCATTTTAGGCTTTTGGGGCTTATAATTGTAAAGCCTATGCTTTTATTAAGATTTTGGAAAATTCTTCCTGCAAAATTATTCACTGAGGAAGAGCTGACTATCTGTCTCTTTTACAGTCCTTACCTAATCCAAAAGTTAGAATAATTATTTTCTCCTTGAGTTCTAATCCAAGTTTCCTCTATTGTGAATGTTCTGGTCACTTTTAGGACAGTAAATGATAAAACACAACTAAATTAGTGTGCTCCACCACTAGCAGCTTACACATACCAACACATTTATTAATAGTGACTTGTCAGTGTTCAGTAAATAACAAATAAATTAAAACCAGAGCGCTTTGACTTCTACAGATCAAAAAAATGCTTTACAAATACTAATTACATGCTACTAGTCCCTGGTGAGGTATGCATTATAAATGGGCTAAAATGTGTCAAAGTAATGTTAAATGACTTTTTGCTCAAACTTGCACAGAGTGTATGTCAATAATAAAACCCAAGATGTTGTTGCCTTACTCCTTCTGCTCCAACTACTGGACAATATTTCTTCATGAGATGAAATGACAGTTGAATACAACATGTGAAGACTGAACATAGACACCCTTTTTCTATTTTCTTGACACATTTAAAGAAAGATGTATGGGCATACAATATGGATGGAATAGATATATTTCACATACAAGAAACAAGTACAGTAATTATGACGAACTACCAAAGAAAGTGAACTGATAATATATAAAATGTCATTGTTTCACTACAACAGTGCAGTGCAAATTAAAGGTGCCAATACCTGATAACAACAGATGAACACTGGGCAAGCCGTCTTCCAGCACTTTTCAGACCTGTGTATATCTGTCCCATCTCCATGGCTCCTTCCAGACCAACCACTTCCATAAGCTGGTCACTTAGATCTGCAAAAGTTGAAAAAACCATGTTTTGTCTAGACACCATTTGGACAGTGGTCATCCTGACTAGCAAGAATTGTCAGGAGATCAGCTGATAATAAAAGATGTGGAGAGCAAAACTGGAAGAAATGGTGATTCCTAAGAAGTGATTGCAGGTTTAAGGCTGGACACATCTGGGCCTGTTGTCACACCATTCTAAAATATCCTGACCAAAATGATTCTAAAATACAATAGCAATCTCCATGGTTTATTTTAATACATACATACTGAACAAATAATCTTATTATAAGAGAAAACAGGAGAGTCCTTCATTTAGGTTCTCTGACACTCACGGAATGTGATGTTTGCAGTTTAGAAATTTATGCTGAGAACTGTTTCAACAGATACGTAAAATCTGGTAAAGGAAAAGTCAGTGCTCCAGACCCCCCTATTGGATTCTCTTCTATACAACTCCTTCCACACGATGTGTACAACTCTAATTCAGACTTTGTGCATTATTATAGTCTTCAGTTATGAGACCACATATTATTTTTTGCATTGAAACTTTGTCTCAATTAGTGCACAGATTTAATGCAAAAAGGGCAGAAAAAAACCCCTTATATCAGCAACTATTAATCTAGCTTTCCTCAACGTTGTACTACTTGTTTGTACCCAGTTCTATATTTTTGTTTCACACTGCTTTTTGATTACATAGCATTTTGGCATTAAACGTCAAAAAATATTATTTAAATAAATAATGTCTCTAGCAAAATAAATATTAATTTGCTTGACTTCAAGGAGCAAGGACAAATTCTGTCTTGAATTTCAGATACAGAAATACAACCAGAAACCTAAACAGTAATATATCAGTCTGATTTGAGAAGCAACCAAGCAAGGTAATGAAATATTATCCAGAATCAGCTAGAGTGTTTTGTATGAAATGTTTTATATGCTCCTGTTTAAATACATGTTGCCAAGACCAGATGGACAAGAAAAAGAAACATTTTTTTTTAGCTGTATATTATGTGTGTTTTATAGATTGGCTGTTAATATCCATGTTTCCAAAAGGTACCTTATTCAGTGAAGCACAGCACAATGAGCTAAAATGTTAGAGTCTATCATCACATTGAAAAAACAAAGAAAGGAGAGCACATTACTCTTTTTATATTTTAAACCCTTCAACCTTTAATGAAGGTAGAATTTCATGCTAATTATCATATCTATAAGACTAGTCCAAAGTTTCAAAGAGAGTCTTTTCTGTTCACTTCTTTGGGCTTTGAATGAAGGTAATTAACTGAAAGAAGTACTGTGTTGGGGAGAGGGGGGGGGGGAGTATTAAAAGCAAATAGGATTTATGGCCTGGATTATTCTGCTTCTAACCAGAAAATCTGACACTACCCAAAGCCTTCATTTCTCTTCTTTCTTAATCTTTGCTGTTTTCATTTTCTCATCACACTGAAATCAGTTTCATATAGTATAAATAAAGTAAAAATAAATCTTATTCTTTCCTATTAAAGAAAAACAGTAAGATGGACAAAAGACTAAAATACACAATATGATTAATTTTAACTATACATTTTTATAGCTTGCATCCCTGTCACACATGTAAACCCAATTTCATACGTCTGGGTTTCTGCTGAACTGTTTTTCTCTTAAAATGTTTTCCTCAAGTTACTCACTTTTAAACTTAACTCAGATTTAAACAAATGCTGCCATAGGGATTCAAATGGGAAAGTCCTACTCATTTGCAAAAGCTATTATATTATAAAAGTACACAGAACTTTACAGATGTACTAAATCATTAAAAAGTTTTCAGCCAAAGAAAACATCAAATTCCTATTCACTGGGTTATTAGAAAATTATTATTTTTAAAATGGAAGAACAATTAAGAACAGATTTTTATTACTGACAGCTCAGGCAACATATGCAAGATTCAGAATAGTGACATTTGCAGTGATATAAATTTGATGCATCATTTTTCAATTGCTGTGAGATTAGTGCCAGTAACAGCAGGTAACTAAGGGCCAAATCCTGCCCTTTGATCTATACCACACATCTCAAAAAATGTGGTATATTAAACATGGGAAGATGGAACTGAACAGTACTCTTACCTACCAAAAAAGTGAAGCCTTCTAAAAAACTTCACATTTGCAGTGGCACAATCCCAAAGTGGGGTTAATTTAGGCCAAATATGAATATTTCTAGAATCAAGCTTAAATTAGACATAACCCTCCTTCAGAAGCAATAAAAACTAAAGCAAATGTAACGTGCAATTATCGACTTAGGGTTAGTTCACGCTCCTGCCCTTGCTATATTTGACCTGATGCTTTTGCATAGTCAGATGCATTTCAACAAATCCTTGAGCTATATTGACTTTAACCAGAACTCAGAGTGAGTAAAAGTGGGAAAGGGAGTGTGTATATTTTAGTCCCATTCCTCAAAGATGTTACGCGACTGTAAGTACACTGGTTGAATAGATAGAGGGTCAAGCCATCAATAAATGGATTACATTTGTTCTTAAAAGGTCCCCACCAAAGACTCTGAAAGAGACTAAGCTCTGTTAAAAGAGATCAGGTCTTCTATTAAATTAAAAGATAGGAAAGGAGAAGTCATTCTTCATTCTGGCGGAAGGTTATCACTGATTTCTCAGAAAGGTCTGTGCTGGCTTCTGTACTGCTCAACATATACCCCTAAATAATCTGGAAATAGAAGTAGATAGTGAGTTACTAAGGATGCAATGAAGTAAAGACAAAAGCCAATTATAAAAAAAACTTAGGAATTTTACAGTACTGAGTAATGGGTCTATACAAAAGCAGAAAATCTACATATAGCAGAACTACAGATATATAGACTTACATGCATATATATTACATTTGAAAATAAATGAGGTGCGTGTGTCTGTGTGTGTATGTCCATCCATACATGCATATTTATTTTGCTGGGCTACGATTAATACTGTCATGCAGAAATCAAGAGTATGGAACTACTGTGGCTACTTCTATGAAAATATGAGCTCAATGCTCAACAGTAATCAAATATTATCAAATATTATGATTGGTACACCCATGTAGTACGGAGTCTGTAGTTCTGGTTCACCCAGCAATGCGCAGGAAGATGTAAAATAACTGGAAATCACAGAGCAACCAACATGGTAACAAATATGGAGTAGCTTCTGTATGAAAAGAAATCAGACGAGTAACCTTCAGGAAGTAAAGTGATGAATGGAGGAAAGATGAGAAAATAATGAGTGTCATGGAGTAGGTGAAGACAGTACTGTAATTAAGTATTTCTCAAAATGCAAGAACTAGAGTTCATAGCACTATAAGAGTTTCCTAGCACTTCTAGAAGAAGCAGGAAATCCTTTTTAGATAATCCTTCGTTATGTCATGGTGCCATACTAGACTTCAAAATTCCCTAAAACACAAATTGATACATATTTGGTAGAGTATCTTAACAAAAGAATCACTGTAAGTTTGCTCTCTTAATGCTTTCTTTCTAAACATGCAATACAGGTTGGTGTTAGAAGTCAGGTATTGAGCTACATGAACTTGTGGGTTGAGACCTAGTGTCAGTGTTTGTGTTGTCTTCTTACACATCTTATAAACTGTACACCAGAATAATGAATGCTGCTGTTCACTAAACATCATTCATCGCTTAAAACAGCTTATCATGTGGACTTCTCCATGACACGTATCCCAGCTGTGTTTGACATCTAATTCAGAAAGCCACTTCTTTTCAATCCTCAAATTATATTCTAAAGTTACACACTTGCGTGTGTGCATCTCTGTGCGTCTCTACCAACTACACAGCAAAAAGCGTATCACTTTTTTGGCATGTTGTATTTCTTTTGAGTTCTACAGATTTCATTATAAAGAGAAAATAATCAATTGATGACTGTACTGATAAAATTCTCCAATGCATGCTTCATCTATTATAACCAGTTTTAGGAGGTTTAGGTTTTGGAAACCGAAATTTAGATTTTCAAAAAGAATTTAGCAGCTAACAGCGAACACCAGCAACTACCAGACACTGAGCAGCTTTTCAATCCAGCCAGGTCATTTAGTTACCTAAATGAGAGCTGAAGCCTCATAGGTAAGCTATCATGGAGAGCATTGCAGTATTACTGCATTAGGAAAGTGGTTTTTGACTGGTGCCTTGGGGTTCTTGAGTCCGTTTGTTCTACTTTGAGCTCTGTGAAAGAGCTGAAGGCTCTCGCTTGTTTTCTATGTGAATGAGCCATTAGAGTGTGTGGGAATGTTTTCACAGCACCATGCCTTTCCTGCCCTCTTCCATAAACCAAAGTACTTCACGTGTCTCCTCATATTAGCCCCGTCAGCAAACAAAGCCAGCTCTCCCGGGGGAGCGCTGCTGTCAGCAGATGGTGACTTGCATGCAGAGGGGCATCTGACCCCTTGCACTCATTCCTGATGGGGAGATAAAGTCACTAGGGAGATGGCTGCCCATTTCTTCCCATCTGGCAGCAGGAGAAAGTCCAAACAGAAACTTGCACAAGTGGCAGACAAAACACTGTACACGAATATAAGCCCTTTACAGCTCTTCCCCAAGGCATGAAGAAACACATTTGGAGACTTTAAAGTTTTGTAGTGGGGAGTTTATGTTATCCATTAGCTCGGCATTAGCTGAATGCTTCAATATTCAAAGTGAACACACGAGAGAAAAACACATTTGGAATTCATCTGTGAAGATCAAGCAAGGAAAGCAAAATGGGGCGGGGGGGTGGGAAGAAGCATGGTGTGATTAGAAATACTGATTTACATAGAGAATTTTCCCGCTGTAATGGAACTGGTTTTGATATCCAATTCATCTTTGCAATATATAAATATCGCTGTCCTGGCAAGAGATTGAATGACTCTATTATAACTTGGGGTTACTGCACTCACTCAGGCACATTTGCATAAAAACACTGCTGGTCAGTGGTAAATCTGTCTCTGGCAGTAGTTTGTCTTTAAAGAGAAGGGGCTCCATGGCTTAGGAAATGTAATCAAACCCTAGTAATCATCGCACTGGAAATTTTTTTGGTTCCAGTTAAAATACTGGGTAAGAATTTGAAAACTGGTATGATGCCAGAGGATCCTTGAAAAACTCCTGAGCTCAATGCTCTGCACCACATGAATGCTTCAGTATCTTTCTAGAACAGGGCATGTATTAAATCTACAGTTATCCATTATACAGTAACATGGGGTTGCATCCATACACAGGGATAGGGACTGCTGTTGTATAAAACGCTAAAAATGTGTTTAATGTCACAGTATTTTCCTGATTTCAAGTGAACGGGTTTTTTTCTAGATTCCTGGTTACAAGAAATCAGTAAATCATGAGCAATCTGTACATCCTGTTTTTTGTTATGCTTTGCTTTTGAGAAGCTACCTGAAGGGACATATGCCTCAACGTTTATAATTGTTTGTATCCAAGTTGCACCTGTAGGTCCAGATGATGTCAAGGCTCTGTTTTGTTACTGATTCACAGACATATAACAAAAGACAGCTATTGACTCCAAGAATTTATAATATAGACAAATAAAACACAGAAAGCATTCGGGAAAAGTAATATTATGTCCGTTTCACAAAGTGAAAATTATACATAGACAAGTTTAGGTCCTGCAAAAGGTTTGTTCCCATACTTAGCTGGATATATTGTGTGTAGACCCTGAAGACTCATAATATTATTTCTACCACGTAAAGTTAAGCACATGAGCTTACAGAACTGACCTGGCCACAATCACATGTGAAGTTTGTGGCAGAGACAGGAAATAAATCAGCAACTCCTGAAGTTCAATCCTCTGCTTTTAAAAGTCTATCCTCCCTCTTAATATTGACTTCAAGGATATCTCTCAAGTCCTATATCTATAGTATTTGACCCAGTTCTGAGTATTTTGCATGTAAACATTAAAAATCTCAGATGGCTTCATACATCTATTTCATGCCAGTGTTGATTCTCAACTCAAGTCTTTTAATATTTTTTCCTGTTTTTAAACCAAACCAAAACAAGCTAAGCCTGCCTCTTAGTGCAAAGAAAGGAAGATATATCAGTGCTGTAATTTTCACCCTGGTGAGACACTCAGATACAGTGATAATAAATTAAGTAGGTATTTTATATATATAAACACAGACGAAAACGCACACACATTTTATACCTACGTGGACATACACACATATGACATACACCCGTATTTATGCATATGTGAGAAATCCAGTGTATTTTTGCTCTACCATCTGAATTGATGATGCATTAAATAGTTTTAGTGGAGTAAGAATGCAAGGGTACTATTTTTGACACTTAAAATGAATGCAATCAATAAAATCCCGTCTCTGCCAAATTCAGTGACAAAACTCTTACTGACTTCAGTAGGGCCCACATTTCTTGTTTCTTGCATCCACCTAGCACAGAGACTCCATCCTCAGATGGAATCATTTAACAGATACAGCTCAGCCTACTACTGTGTAAATGGATTTTTTTTTGGTATATATAATAATCTCCTGACTTACTAATCATTAAATGACAAGTTTCCCCAAAAAATAGAAGGGTAAACAAGGAAGAATCAGTTGTTAATAATTAAGTATTTTATGAAACTTATAAGTGTGCACAGAAGGCCTTTGTAAAACTTTCCCTTAAGTGAACTTTTTTCCCCCAGCTTCCTAAGAGGAAGGAGAGGAGAGTTCTGAATAGAAACTTTTTTGATTAACAGTCAAAGAAGAAAAATAAAAATACCCCAACCCACCCCAGAGCGTTCAACCTACATCACTTCCACCCCAAAACTACTCCCAAATACCAACGTTCAGATGTTCAACATTTAAAACAAGAGGTTTCATCTTCTAGTTTGGGAGATCATTATGGATATGTCTTTTATGGTAAAGCTTGGCAGACAAAATGTATTCTTTTTTTACAGATTTATTCTTTTAACAGTTTGAGGTACAATTGCATTGAACATGCTGCTGCACCAAAACCCCCTCTATTATTTTAATCTGTATTCTTTTAAAAGTTATTCGCTCAAAAGGATTTTACTGTGTTACTCTTATACCCCCTTCATCCAACAGAACAAAAGCTGTTCTATGAAAGGAGTCTAAACTTGGACAAACCGTAAAAAAAAAAGCAAAGTTCCTCTCTGTTTTTATCAAATTTGATTGCTGCAGCTGTTCCCAGTTTCTGTATTTTAAAAATAGCCTTATTCAGTGCCTTGTTGGCTAAAGGCCAGAGTACCATTAGAACATGCTGTACGGAAAAACCTCTATTCAGTTACAGATACAGAAATATATTTAAGATCAGTGGGGGTCATCTGCAGCAAACACTTGTATGGGGGAAAATGGAATTTTAATGTGCTTGGACTGCTCACCACTTTTAACAGATATTTAAGAACTTCAAACCGGGTATCTTTCTATTTGTATTGGTACTATCATATTACTGAGCATCAGGTACAATATGAGCAAGTCAAGATAATTTCAACTCACAAAAATAGATCTAATTCTCAAATTACTCCTTAGTAGTTCTGGCATTCACTTTAAATGGCTCCTAGTAATATTGGATATTTGATTAGCCTATAAAAATGCCACAGCCTAGAAAAGAAAAATACAGTAATATTGATGGAAATGGAGAAATCTGATCAATGAAAACCAGCTTTGATTTGTACATTTCTAAGAGGACTATTACTAACAGGGGATAAATGTTCCCTTTCTGCAGGGTAGCAAACTCTAATAATGGCATTATCCCTATATTTATCCACCAAAGAGTGTTTTAGTTATCTGCCAGAAAGAAATCTTAATTCCATTTACATGAGTATTAAAACTCCTTTTGATTAAAGTGGTGGTGGTTTTGGTCCAGTAGCTCAGAAACTCCCCAAAGATGATCTTCATTCCTCTTTCTCTTCATGAGAACCAATTCCATTTGCTTCCTCTACCATGTTAGTATTCCACGGTATTTGGAGATCACAGTATGCAGAAAGGATACTGGTTTGAACAGCAGCAATTTTTAGTTACTAACCAAGAGCCTAACTCCAGGAAAGTATTCTGAAAATCAATGTGGTGTATCACAGATCACTTTTGGACATTTCTGATAGTCTAGAATGCCTGTATTAAAGTATTCCAGGTTATGCATTTCTACTGCAGCTGGGGGAGGAGTCTTCAGTACGGTAGAGATATCCAGGGTCATTATTTGGATAGGTAACAGGAAAGAAAACACAGCAGCGATGGCATCAATGTAGCCTATACGAGCTTGCTGAGACTCCAAGTTCTTAGTGGCTGGTTAGCCTCTGTAGTTTCTGTGCCCTCTTCAGTTTCTGTGCCCTCACTTTCTCAGTACCCGGGTTAATGTAATTACATAAATGCTACAATCATACTTTGGATTGCAGTTTCAATTACAAACATTATCCACACCTTCTCTTGGTACAGAAGAAGCATCAGCCAACTGAATGAAGTCAAATCCAGTGAACTCTGGGGCAGATATTCATATCATCTAAGAAAGTCAGACAATCTTCCTAAACTTCCTGCAGTCAATGAAAGTAAAGAAGCTTTGATTTAGTTTCCCACTGAACTAAATGTGTTTGGTGTTGTCTGAGGTGGCCTAGGATTTCCCAGACATTCACGAAGGGCTGACAAGCTTGACACAGGAGCAACAGAAGAAGCAGACGAAAGGATGGTATCTTGAGAAGAACTCTAATGGTGTTAGGAACTTACCCATGGAGAACTGAAAAAAGCTCAGAGTTTTCTCCAAACAGCGATTCAGAGAAAGAGTCTAAGACATCTGATTTTCTGGAGGAAAATTCTCTGTTGTCACCAAGAGGAATCTTGGGAGACAAACCATCATGCTTGGTCAACTTAGCAGTGTGTCTAAAGCTAACTTTGTGCTAAATCTACCACCCCAATGTTACCATATGTGGTGGCTACTTCATGGAGGCTAAGGCCTTCAGAAGTGATACGTCTTGTATTTACTCATCGTTTGCTGAGACACAAATGTTCTTGCTACTTCCAGCACTGAGCTCCAAGTATGTGAGCAGATTTTCCCAAAGCTTACTTTCCTTGAATTTGTTCTGTTCTCATAATTTGTCACTGTGGGTCTCTGCTATCTAATCCAGTTACATACAAGCAATTGCAGATATTTTTCTTCCTATCATCTGAGCTACACACATTCCTAAAAATCCAGCAGAAATCTTCGTTACTGGAGAAACCAAAGGGGAAAATTACCTCTAATAGTGCTGCAAGAAAAATAAATGTCAACTTTGATGTGCTTGACATGGAAAGACATTTCAAAGGATCACAAAGAAAGCAAACATAAATTTCATATTATACCTTTCAATATTTTAAGTATTAATAACTGACATCAAGCAATTTTTCAATAGCTTTTCTCAACAGTATTTACAACACACATAGAAAGAAAAGGTATTTCCATAACCATGATCAAGACAACTACAGAACACTTCCAAATTTCTTCTCAAGGACCAAAAGACCAGAGTCAACTACAAGTATCACAGTAGTGGGACTCCTGGTCTTGAATAGCATCAGATAGAAAAAAACCAAATTTTATTTCATTCCAAACAAGAAAAGACGACTTGCAAACAAAACTGGATCTGGTTATAACTTATTTGGTTATGATGTTTTGCCACAAAATAAAAGCCACAATCTTTTACTAAAACCTGATCTGAACACAGACTATTCAGCTATAACACCACTCATGATGTTTTAGGTATCAGAGAAACACAGAAGCAAAGTCCTTGCCCAGAGCTAACTCATCCCGAGCTGAAAATCTATACTGAAATGTGGAGCCTTACTGAATTTGTCTTTACAGAGATTTGACATGGTAAGAAAAATCTAGCCTCATGGAGTTTAATGCAAAATAGGAGACCTAGAAAACGATTCTCATCTTCATTCTCATTTTCCACTTTAATTTTTGTTATGAATGATGCAGAGTAAGAGAAAGTGCATAAGAAACATATAAGGAGATCAGAGTTGTATGAATACATGTACATTTTAGTTGTTTCCAGACTGGACTATGCTAAACCTGAATATATCAATCCTACTCTGAATAGTAGTCATCACATCTGGAGTCCCTGAAAGAAGTTCTGCTGTAATTCCTGACCAGCTACCTTCAGAAAGTTTCAGAGGACGGACAAGCCTCCTGGTTACTTACTGGCGTTATGATAAAATGGCACTTCAGGAAAGGTTTTATACTTTCCAACATTACTAAATAATTTTCATTATTTATCTTTGTTTAAAATCCTTTTCTAAGCATTGGGGCCAAAACTGAAAGAGTATATAGGTTTCCTCTTTTTCAGTTCAGACACATTTGAACTTGAGAAGATCCTGGGGTTAATTTAGTGCACGGGATTATAGGTGGGCCATGATGGGACATGTTGTTGTGTTGTTTATGTTGTTAGTCCTATTGTGTGTGCTACTTGCACAATATATGCCATATATTGTTCAGCAGTACTTGTAGAGAGAGTTAATATCCTTCACCATGCCAGAAGGAAAAGAACCTTTCAGGCTGACAAGTTCAAAACAGAAGGAGCAAATCTCGAATTGAATTCGAGTTTGGAACAATCATTCTGGGTTTGTTTTCACTTTACTAATCAATTACACAACGAAAAGTAAGGGTGGGATGGTTGCTTTTTTGGTTAGATATGGAAATTAATCTCAAAGACAGAAGAGTGTTCATTAATATTTTGGAATTTTCACCTTCGAGATTACTTTCAACAAATGGCTATGAGACAAATTTTTAAAGGACCTTAATTTTGGTCTCTGCTCAACAAATCATTTAAGCATGGCTATTCAGTGATATTAAATGGACTACATGCATGTTTCAAGCGTGACTGTTAAGTGCTCTGTTTATTCAGGTCTATCTCTATGGTAACTACTTTATGGTACATGACTTCAGAATACTAATTATAAACCAATATAAATAAGGTTGTGTACAACAAACAGGTTTGCATTTACTTTTTTAAGGCATCTGAAAATTCAGTCTTACTTTTGTATAATACAACGTGTGAATGATTTTGAAAAATATTTTTCATCACTGCATGGTAATAGTAGCTGAATTTTCTTTTCCATAACACTAATTTGCACCAGGATCAGCAGCACAGGGGGACTGCAATATACTAAGGGAATTAAAGAAAGTAGAAGATGCAGGTGCACTAATAAATGGGTGGTCTTTGGATTACAGTATTTATGTGTGCTATGCCGAGTTAAACAGAAACCTAAATGTTACACATACAAAGTGGTACAACAAGAACATCTGTGTTGGGGGACTGAACTGGCATGGCTAACACCTCCAGTGCCAGGTGCAAAGGAAATTTCAGTACAGCTTGAGTAATTTTGACTGCTAGCATCTGTATATATCAGATTATCTCTCCTCTTCCCTCCATATTCCACTAGAGTATTTGTATCATACATCTGGCTTTAGATTCTAGCATAGCAAAAGACAGGTTGTAATCCTTCTACTCTTGGATCTTTGCCTCATTTTTTTTTAATTCTGGTCTTGCTTTTCATAGAAGCGTTAAGGCCAGAGTCACTAGTATATTCCAAATGCATGGTTAAGGAAAATGAGCGTTTTTCCCTGGGAAAGAAAGAAACATTTGACCTATTTAAAGCTGATCAAAATGCCTGTAGAGAAAGCTTTTCCTCTCCAACATACTAAAGTTGGACTAAAACTTTGTATTTCTCTGAGAACATCCACTCTCCTGAGAAATTCCAGATTTTCATGTAGTCACTTTTAAAAATCAACCTCGAAAATAAAATGAAAATTTTCATTTCAAGTTCAAGTGACATACCTGATTCATTGAAATATTGATGATATTTGGTAGAAGACAAAAGACTTATAAGAACGATACAGCTGGCTGAAATGATTGCTAGGAGATGCAAAACCAGTCACTTGTGATGTACTCACTGAAGGCCAATCCTAGTAATCGTTGAAATATGTGAAATTCCTACGGAGTCCATTCAGACTATGACCTACTTCTGTATTAAGTGGCTCAGGCTCAATTTTTTATTTCTTAATTAGGCGAAGATTTCAGGAATCAAAAACTACCAGTGATCATGCTAGTTTAGGTGGAAGTCAATGGCCTGATCACCATTACCATGACATCAATGAAAGCTGAAGTTGCTCCCAAGGAAGGATTGGGAAAAGAAGGCAAGTAAAGAAAAAAGAAATACCAGAATATGAAAATAGTGTTTGTATTCTGGGATGAGCAGATTTGCTCGTGCACTGTTAACATGTCTGAACCACAGCTCACCATGTTTTCTTTGTCCAGCATTTTTAACAAGACCTACATTTCTATTCAAGACAGGAACAAAATGTTGTCAATAGTATAACTGGACATATTGCGCTTTGAAGGAATTTCTTCAGATACGTTTGTGGAAAGCTTATTTCTTTCTCTTGGCAATTTCAAATCACCTCCTTCTATCCCCAGTCACTGATTAAACCTCTTGAATATGTCTAATAAATAATCTAAAAAAGGAAAGGACAAATTATTTTAAGTCTACACTTCTCTGGGAATCAGGAGTTTGTCTCACCACATGGTAAATTATCTTTGTTAACTCCCAACAAGGTGTGACAAAAATGCAACAAATACAAATAAATTTGGGAAGAGACTCAGAAAACATTACAAAAGCTCGATTTTAGGGAAAAAAGGTGCTATAACAAATTTGCAATCCCTAGTTACTCATCTTTTCTTGTTACTTCAGTTCTAATGCCAAATTCCTTCATTATTTTTTGACCTGATATGAAACGCCATCTGGCAAAAGCATGTTGCAATTCTACATAAATGAAATAATTGGATGGTTGCTTCAAAATATATTTCGTAAATAAGTATTATTATACACTAGCAAAATTAACTTTATTCCGTTTCCGAGCTCTGCTGCTGAGCTATGACTTTTTGCTTGCCTAGAGGACCTGGGATTCCCAGACAGTCTTGCATCTAGTGCTAGGCAGTTGTGAGCCTGATGAGCTCCCACAGTCATACAGCATCAGATGTATATGTCCACGGGTTTAATTTGTATTTATTGTATGCATTATTATTGCTACTACTGTTAAACAACGGTAGTACCACAGACTCATCAGAATCACTGCTTTTTAGGAGAAGATCACAGCCTAAGGGTCCTGATGGATCTGTGACAACAGATTACAAACCATATGGCTGACATGGTTATCTTACAATAGGCCAAAAGGCTGTGGTTATTCAGGAGCCATTTCAAAAGCCGATTGTGTGTCCCCGTCATGAGATATCTCAATCACTCTTCAAAATATCTTTAGAGCAATTTTGGCCAGCCAATTACTTTCAACCTACTACCACAAGGCTATCAAGGTCTGAGGAGATCATCCTATTGCTGGAGACCTACAGATGGACTTTTGTGTCTGCACAGTCTCGTTTGCTAGTCTGGGGGAATCTTCCGCAGCGTGCACACCTCCCTAGGCATACATCACGGGAGGAATCAGGCCAGAAGACACAAAGAAGTCACTGATTAATTGGATACATGTTACAACGTTGCTCCTCTACAAGTTATGACAAGTGTGGAGTAATAGTGAAAAACAAAATATTTGCTAGTGATGAAAAGCGGTATACAAAACAGCAGTTGGTCATGAGCAAACATTTCGCAGCTCTAAAGACCCAGCTGCTTTGGCTGACTAAAATGAAAAGGAACAATGCTTTAGGGGTTGTGAAAAAAAGATCTCACAACTGATGGATTATATGGGAAAAAAAGACTTCCTTATAAAGCATGAATACTCATAGTCCTCTTTTCATCTGTTTATAACATACCTAATTTCTTTGAGTCAAGAGTCCTAGGTAAGTGTGCTATGCACTAAATGAAAACCTGTTCACAGCTGTTGAAACCAGTTTATTCTGTATGCCTGTTTTTGTATTTCATTAAATATTCATTTATTGATATTAGACTTATGAAAAATTTAGTATAATTTTGATCCCCCCCTATATGAATAGGAGAAATTAAAGGAAAAGGGAGTTCATTCAGGTTTATAGGTATGTATGACACAGCTTGTGATATTTCCAGAAAAGAATAACAGTATCAGGAGTCAATGGGAAAAAATGTCTTGTGCATCACCTAAATATTTAACTACAATATCAGCTTATGATAATCATATTTCAAGAGTTGGGTTGAACATGCTGTAATTGTGCTATCAACCCATATGAATCAAAGCTTTATTTAATAACTGCAAAAGCTGCCATTTGCTACTTTTAAAATATCTCATTTCTCATGGCCTTTACTTGATAATGGTCACTAGAGTTACAAAATGCTAAAAATATCAATGTTCTTGAAAATCTTATTTCAGTCCTTACTGCAGAAGCTGAAACATCTGTAACAGTGTATGGCAGTTATCAGCTTCTTGTAATTTCTGGCAACGTTCAGTTAAAAAGGCTTAAAAAAGTGCAAGTAAAAACATTAGTGTTTTGACTACTTGTAAGAAACTGTTTTGTATACAATTAATATAAAGTGAACTGCCAAGTCAATCTGAGCTTAAAATTCAGAGGCTTGTGTTATTTTAATTTTATTTATTTTTTAATTTGTAAAAAAAACCCCAGAAACAAAATCCCAAGCTGTTGCAAAACCTAAACCAAATTGAATATTCCAGGTATTTTATTTTAATTAAAATAGAAACATATTGTCAAATTCAACACATACACAAAATAATAAACAAGCAAGAGCAGAAACATCCCTATACCGTTAATATTTGAAAAACTCAACTAAGATTCCTCATCCTGATTTATGCAAGGAAAAGCAAACAAAATCAAACTCTAAGAACAAGCATTCTCTCAATAGCAAGCATAGCGAAAGTTCAACAAAAGTTTGACTCAACTCACATTCAGATATAATGAGAACTGGACTCAGTCCTAAATCTTTTGAATAAATGGAAAAGTATCATCTCAGAATAAAATAAAATTAATCAATGCCATTTTGGTTATAGCATGAAAAACAATCAAACAAAAACAAAGAGGAAGATAAAAGCAGAGCAGTGAGGGAAAACAGAGTTAATTGCTAAGTTTCGAGATATTTTTTTCCATCATATGTTTTCTTCCAAAATACCCTGGAATACGACACTGCCAATGCTAATTCCCAATGCTTAAACAGTTCTTTATATCATCAAAGCACAGCATACACACTGAAGTTCATGGCACTTACCATGGAAAATACAATGTGCAACACTATATGGAGTCCAGAACACTGTGGTCTTCACAACAGAATTACATTAAGATTAGACTGTCTGTTCTATTGTTTTGAGTTCTAACCCTGCAGCCTTAAGACTGTTCTTTTAACTTACTTTTTATGGTCAGTGTACATGAAACACTTCACAGAGTAAATTTACAGAATTTTTCACAGGATATACAATAAACATTTTATATACATTTTATGTTTATCTAATCCTACTACTTGTCACTTCTTTTCAATTTTTTATCTTTTAATTGGCCAAAGCTGTTGGTTAAAAAATTAATTAAGCTTTAACTGAAATTACTTTTTTGCTCAGCCCCCATCACATGCAGATTTTCTTGCTGCAACGCTTTAGCTGTAAAGGCTAACACAAAGACTGCCTATTGCTTTTCCTGTTTCACAAAATGGGACCGTATTTTGAGGTTGTATCATAGGAATCAAGACTACCGCTAGTAATATGAAGTATAGGTCTTTATTTGGGATCTGCTCCAAAGTCTGCCGGTTCTGTAGGAGTAAAATAACCACCATGTGTTTGGTATCTTAACTTCCTGAATGGATGTAATATCAGATGAGTTGTGTAATAAATTATCACTTAAATACTTTCCTTTTATTTTTGTCTAAATATTAATTACAGAGTAACAAAGACACTGGGAGAAAAGTCAGGGGTTTTTAATTCCATTCAGCTCAACCATATAACTGCTATGTAACTTCAGAAAAGCCACCATATCCCATTTATGACCCTGGCCCGATTGTACCTATTGAATCAATAGAACCGTTCAGAGCTGCTATAGGGCTGGATTCTTCTGGATCTCATGGGAATGGGGAAACCTTAATTTATATACGCTCCCTCAAAATTTTCCAATAGCTCTGGTTTCACGTGCGAAATCAACGATCAGCTGTGATCATCAACGAAGCGCGGAACAGACTGTGAGCTCTCCAGGGCATGGATTGCTGGCTTTGTTTGTGCAGTACTCTGTTCCCTGTAACTGTGCTATCTGATTAGGCTCCTTAGGAGGTACTGGAATATACATAAATAAAAAGCAAGAGGAGACAATTAAAAAAATAATAATTGCTACTATTAATCTAAGAGATTAAGACGTAAACTACGCACTTTGTAT
This sequence comes from Steatornis caripensis, assembly GCA_013398225.1. Taxonomy (NCBI): domain Eukaryota; kingdom Metazoa; phylum Chordata; class Aves; order Caprimulgiformes; family Steatornithidae; genus Steatornis; species Steatornis caripensis. The sequence continues at coordinate 184,851 of VZSC01002399.1, read as the reverse complement.
AGCACTGCTTACTCCCAAGGGACATTTGTCAAAGAGAACGTACGCACACGTGCGCGTAAGGCAGTGTCACCGAACAGTGCTCCCTCCCCAGTTCAGCAGAAATTCCGCCCCAGTGCAGACTGATGACTTACTTTGTATTTTCCTTGGCTGACTTGTGAAGCGTTCTTCACTTCAGCTCAGTCACTCAGCCTTCTTGTAAATGCCAGCTTATTTTTTCCATCCATGGGGATTTTAATAGGCATGAATGAGTGAATGAGGACAGTTATGAAGGAAATTCATAGTATAAAGGAAAACACTGAAACTCAGTTATTAATTGGGCACCCAGGCTTCGCATCTTTTTCAAGCTGACTAGTCCTTGCTCATTTGGACAATGCCAATGATCTCTTTCTAGGCTGACCATCATAAAGCGACTTGTACACAGTAGCATGGCTTTTCTCTGAGTTTGTGAGTGTGCCTGCAGCTCAATAGGACTATTCACACAAGCAGATGTTACTCAATGTGAATACTGGTTGCAGAATTAAGCCTGTCCTTGCTCTTCCTCTTGCTACAAACATCAGCTGCTCAGACATTCAGGCTTTTTTTATTAAGGGCTTTTTACCACGCAAAAAGCACATAGATAACAATTTCTGTAATTTAAAAAAAAAAAAAACCCTATCTTCCATTAGCACTTATATAAACTAATGTTTATATACTCCTCCATATAGTTTCTTGTATGGATGATGATAAAAAAATTGAAGTCCAGTTAGCTGTTTGGCATGGTATTTTGCAGTTTTCACAGATAAACAGAAAGCTCTATCTGGTAATTTAAGAGTTCATACTTGAATGGATATGGAAGCATGTTGGACCAACATTGAATTTTTATTTTCGTATCACACAACAAAAGCTGATAAATCTACAGATTATGTTTGGCTTGATACATTTTATTTTCATACGAACACAATTTTTGTTGATACCAAATTAAATATATCATTTAAAAGTATGTAAAACAGTCTTAGCCACTGAAAAGACCCTAAGAATTATGAGACAGACACTTAGCTGTAATATTTATCAAACCTTAATATTAAGTATGTCATAATATTTCCTTATCTAACTATCCTCCTCAGTTTTAACCAAATTGTGACTGTTACAATCTAAATTCACATTTGGTGTAAAACACTCCAACTTAAGACCTGAAACTATGACTGTTAATGCTTGCTGAAAGCAAGCAAACTATGACTGTTAATGCTTGTAGAAATAATTTAAACATCATGTTGGAAAATGAACAGTAATAATAATACATCTCATACTTATTGCCCTCTTATTTAACAACTGAAAGCATTTTATTTAGCATTTTACTTTTAGGTGATGGCCAAAACTGATCATTGATACTACCGTCTTGTTGACCATTTATCTTTTTAAATCTCTCCAACTTGATTCTGTGCTGAAAGCACAGCTGAGGCTCACAAATAAGTTAGAAAAGGTATAAAAAGATCCTTTGAAAATGAAAAAGAAAAATACCTGAAGAGAGCAAGCTTCACAAGCAGCAACTATACAACCAGGTTTAAAGACCAAATCAGGCTTGTGGGGCTTGTTTTTGTTTGTGTATTCTTTCTTTTTCTGTGTTACATAAAAATCTTCAGTTATTTCTCTTTGTTACAAACTGTGAACCCAGAAGCCTAGGAATAAAGATCCGGGAGGAAAACTTTAAGGGAAATACATTTCAGATACAGCAGGACCAGGTGGTCCAATCCTCCAGTTTACAATTAATTGGCAAACCATTTGCTCTTCTTCAGACCTCTGGAACATCACCTGTTCTTAAAGACTTGTTAGAATTACGGCAAGTGGATCCACAATTTCTTCTGACAGTTTTTAAAGAATCTTTGACTGAACATCATCTGGCCTTGCTGATTTACGTATATATTTAGTTTTTCTAGGTATTATTTTACTTCCTTATCACTCATTTCAAGTGATCCTCATTAAATGTTAACTCACTGTTCTTCTATGTTCTCGTACTGAAAAAGAAAACAGATCTGGACACAGGGAGAGGAAGGAGGAGGAAAAAATAAAAACCCTGCAAAACTCTCAAAACAAATCTTGATGAATATTTCAAAAAACCTGCAAGTTCCCTGCTTTTTCTTGGTTAGGATCAAAACATGTTAAATGGATGCAGAGGCATGGATATGCCATCTCACAGAGAACAGTGACTATTCCTGTTTAGCAGGTACAGCCTCAACTGCCAACAAATGAGGGAATTTGGAGCGCTCACTATGCCCTTCCCTTCTCTTTCCATGCTCACAAATTGCTCTCAAGGGAAATAATCCAGAAGTAGTACCGATAGTTTCTTAAGTACCAGACATGCAACTGTAGCCATCATTTACATGGCAAAAAACATGGTAAGAAGGTTTAGAATGACCAACCTACTTCTCCCAACCCAGACCGTGAATAACAACGACCATTTCCTATGGTAAACCATGCATTACCTTTTTTATCATCTACTATTTATGTCAGATTTCTTATATCACTCTGTTTCACTTCCTCTGGAAAGCGTCAGTATTTTCTGGACTAGTATTTTCTGTTAGCAAAATTCAGAATATATACTTAGTGGTCTTTTCCTTTTTTTCTTATTTCATGTTAATTCCTTCATTCTCTCAGCTTACAGAGAACCATGCCGGTACTTGTAGTACTAGAACTGCCATCTGCTGTGCCTTTATTATTGTATCATTCATTCTATGCTGTCTTCCATGTCCTGTCACCTCTTACTAACACTGCTTACTGGATCCTGGCACACTGATTCTTTTAATGTCACACTATCTCCTTTGAAAATGCAGTATATTTTAATCTTGTTTGAACTTAACTGGTTTATTCAGTATTACAACAGATTGTGATCCACTGCATCTAAGTTCTAGAGCTTTGTTCAGGGGACACTGGAGGGCCAGAGGAGGAAGAAGCTGAGGAGATGAGCATATCCAGCCCTTCTACAAACACACACCTAAGTTCCCTGTCTCATCAGCAGAGAAAGGTCTACCTAAATTAGTTCTCAAGAAGATCCCCAAGTTAGGTCTGTCTCTCTCTTCATTGGCCGCACAGGGAAGTAGCCAGTGTCAAACAGTCCCTTCCACTTAGGATCTGATGCTTCCAGCCACATTACAAGGTGGGCAATGATGGATCCAGGTTGCCTTTTATTAGGAAAGAGAAATATAGTCACAACAGCAGTACTTACTAATTAGCTCCTGGTACTAGGCGATGCCCTCAGGGTTTAAGCCACAGAATAGCGCCTACCAGTTTCCACAGCATGTTGGGGGACCATCAACGTGTAAACAGAAAGATAATGGTCATGGGATTAGGAGAAAAGCAAGAAAAAGTATTCCTGAAAACAGGAAACATGGATTCAGCTACATGCAAGCTGAGAGTGCAGAACCCAGACATCTTTCCTGCATGAGGACCCTAACTAGCGGTCCTTAGTGAAAAAGATAGAGCGCCAGAGAGAGTTATCTGTGCTCCTGGTCAATATGGCACTTGGGTATCTCCCTGTCTGAACTGATTCACAACAGAGCTTGAGGTAGGTAATACTCTTCTGTCTCCCCATATTAATACTAGAAGTCACAGCCATATCCGTAGCCAACAAAGCAGGTAGTTTCAGGCAACTGAGCAGTGCCTAATGCATTTCAATGCCTGGAAGGCCTAGACAGTCAGAGAACTTAAAAGTACTGGATCTTTGGGGTTTAGATGGATTTTAGGCACCTCAATCACAAGTTGAGTTGTATTTAGATTCATGGGATCCCATCTATCTATTAATACTAATATTTTGATATTAAAATGTATTTCATAGAATTGACTGCATTAATTCCTCCTGCAGATCTTACCAAATGCAGTGAGCCATGGTGAAGCATTATGCTACATACTAATTAATTTGAACGCCCCATACTCAAGAATTATGCCTTTAACCTCTTTAAAGTCAAAGTTTATCTTGAAAATGAAACAGTTGCTAAATTAAACATAATCAAACTATCAAAGTTTGATATGTACTTATTACACTTTTGCAAATTGAACACTAGGATGAGATTTAAAATATGTTGTTTGTCCTTCAAACTTCCCGAATATCATGTTTTGGCCTGGGGAATTTCTGTAGCTGGATTACAAACTCCTGGTAAAGTGATGAAAACACTGAATTATCGTGTAATAGACAGCGAAAGTATAATACTCTACTGACATGAAAGAACACTGCACCTTATGGTGGAAACAAAACCACTCCTTCAGCAAACACCGAAAACAATAAATGATACAGATCCAAGGGACACAGAGAATCATGCTGGAAAACAGTATCCCATGGTAGTGGACAGCAAATCAATTTTTATCTGATTTCAAAGTAGCAACATAAAAATGACATGTTTTATGCTGCTCTCCTGTATAACATCTACTGTTTGCTAATACTGTGCTTTGGGGCCAATAAGGACTAAAGAAGTTCTATCTCAGTATATGCTATGCTAGTCTGTCACAGATATGATCAAATTTTTCTCTCCCCAAATTGATCTGCATCCTGTGTTCCGAAGAAAAATCATGTGTAAATCCATACAGAGAATGCCTATTAGAAATAAATAAATAATAATAATAATAATAATAAAAAAATCAGTAAGACACAGAGTAACGTGTTCCAAACTACAGTATATAGACCTCTATTTTTAGAGAGCAGACATTTTATAGTGATGAAAACCTGGCTGAAGCACGCTTTTTCGGTAAGACTGTATAGTTTCGTAGGGCAAAGAATCGGACAAATGTTGCCCCAAAGAAAAGCAATGTAAAAGAGGGGCAGTGAAGAGGTAAAAACATAAATACTCGTACTACACTTGCATAAAGAAAAGCATTTGAGAAAATAAACAAACAAGCTCTGATCTCTTGACTGATCTGGGAAACAATTCAATTAAAATAATCAACATGTCAGATCTCCCTTCCTGATTTGCTTAGTAAGTTTGCACTTGGAATTGTAGAATTAGATTGTGTATATATGCGACTGCTTCCCTCCACCTCTTCTCCCCCAGGGAAAAATCAAACTCACAAGGAGTCATTTAGCAAATGTCATGGGGCATTAAAGGACCTCAGGTTCTCAGAATTTTAGTTTCATTAACTACAGGATCTGCATGCATTAAAGGACAAATCTGGCTCAGATTTAACTCTGCTATCTATTCGCCAGCTTGGCTAACCAAACTTCATTTGGGTCACGTGTGGTTTTGGTCAGGAACTCTGGATTTGCTCCACAGCACCTGTAATTTTTATTGGTTTTTATTCTACCCAAACAAAAAAGTTGAAACGTATTTTATGGCATCAGCTTTTGAAATGTCTGCACAAACTGGGTGTGTATGACTAAAAAACCCCAAATATAAAAATATCTGTAATAACTAACTTGGTTAGGAGAATGGAATATGGCATGATGTTATCTTTACCACTTTGAAACACAAATTTCTGACCCCAGTCAAATATTTCTTTGTGATAAAGCGTTAAAAGTCTGTAACATAACCAAAGGTTATCTTCATGGTAAACGACACATTTCCAGTCCGACAGAGTAGATTATGTCTTCAGAAATGGGAAAAGGACCTGCTGCTTAGTGTGTGCTGCAACAAAAGAAGATACAGGAATAGCAGTGATGGCTATAGCAGAGCAGATTGATAATGACGAGAGCGTTCTCTGATGCTCTCTTAAGACTTTCCCCACACAGAGAACAGCACTGTGCTGAACAGAGCCACAGACCATAGACTCAGCAGGACTAAAGTACCAGTAATATTATTGTATGCTACATTAAATTCCACCTACAATAAATTAATAAGATAGTGTAATGATGTCTCTCAAGGAATAACATACAAAAGGCTAAAAGGGCTTGGATACTGATAACCACACAAGTGATGGTAACCCCCAGATTTCTGGATTATGTAGTTTTTCTATTTCACAGCATTCAGACTGCTTGTATTTATAACTTTCCTGTATAACAGTATTTTTCGGTAGTTAACACTTTTCTGAAGATGTTATGAAAACTGTTCGTCTTCACTTTTATTGAAACCTGACCTTTGAAATAATTTCCCTCAAATCTCTAGTTTTCACAATATAGTATTATAATTTCTATAAAGTTTTCAATAGATCATCTGCTAATTATTATTTTGCAATTATATTTTCACTCCCGTACCCCTCCCAAAGAAAAAGAGCTTTTCCATAAGACATTAATTCTAAGGGAACACAATTTGAACTAATAAAACTTGTATTTTAATAATAGCTACTTACATACATTTTTCTATCCCATTTTCACACACCACTACCATTCAGAACTATTTGGCCTTTATATTGATGTTTCCCAACTTCAGTACTTGAATTTTGTATTCAGTACTTGAATTAAGGTGAATCAAATCATCGTGAATTAAATCATGAACCTTCACAAAGTATTATTTATTTTTAACAATTTATAATTTTAGATTGCTTCTAACATGACACTGAAACCATGCCGCAGCAAGGACAAGCAAAGATTTCAGCAAAGAGCAAGCCATTAAAACTCAATGTGGGCCATATCAGTCAAAAATAAACTCACAGTTTAGAAATGTGCTGCAACAGACATTTGCAATAGCAGTAGAAAATACTGTTTATTTCTATCTGAAAAAAACGCTAGTGGATTTTCAGTTTCAGATCACTGAAAAAATAATTTTTGAAAAAGAGCTGAATATTGCCATTTCATCTGCTTATCTCTTTATTTATGAATAAATATCTATTTACTCAATAAAAATCCAGAAAACATCAGAGTTCACGTGGTTTCGCTTGGTACAGGCACAGGCAGGATTCGTGGCTCCCCTAGATCTGAGTTTCCTGAGTACCATCACAGAGCATTGCTAGGACATGGGAAGTGCATTCAGAGTGGCCGTTATAGCACAGATTTCTCTGCTCGCTCTCTCTCAGAGAAGAGTGACATAAATGACCACGAAAGCTGTTCTGCGAGGTCTGGCAGAGGAACAACAAGGCACTCAATTCAGATTTCTTGGATTTGGGAATGCTATCGCTGTTTCCTTTTAAAATACTATCCTAATTAAGGATCAAATTTTTAATTTTAGAAGGCAATCTATCGCAGACAGAATTGCTTTGGAAAAACAAATTAAAAGTAGGAAAATGTATATTGAGCACATAAGGAATGAGCATACTCCCTCTCATGAAACTACTTTAATTAAGAGAAAGAAGCCACCAATTTACCTCTCCTTCAGTCTGCTGAACTTAAACATACCTTAAGAGCTAGGGGATCTTGGCTACCTCTTTGCCTCTATTGCAAATTCTGGGACCCTCCATAAAAAACTATTCCAGTATTACCCTTAAGTATTATAACCAGGAAGAAGCCCCTTTTATGACTATGCTCACACATGTGGCATCTTAATTTCCAGGTGAACAGCACATCTAAAAAAACCCCTCAAAAATTAAGTTGAATGACTCAAAAGAAGGTAAGCGGTCCCAGGTTACCATAATTTATACTGAGGTTATAGAACTGCCATTTCAAAATCCTTAGAACTATTTGTGTCTGGATAAAACAGGTGGATAAGTATCTGTATTCATATACGGTCTAAGTTACAGTGACTTAGTTCTATAATGGTCTAGCATACATATCCTGTCATGCAACTCTGCTTTGGAAGCCCATATCTGGAAGTTTACATTTGGAAATCCAATATTCAAATATTTATGCATCATCTACAACTATGCACATCCTTTAAAAGCTGTAAAAAAAATAAACCTAGAAAAACCCCAAAAGAAAACAAAAAAAGCCCACCCAAACAAACTTTCAAATACTACGTACATAAGCTTGATAGAGCAAAAATGTGTAGATATGGGTATATGTATGCAGATGTGGGTATACGTCCATTTGCATGAACGCAGAAAGAAGACAGAGAGGTATAAGGACTTACCTAGATCTCATTGCTGAATTTCTAGATTTAAAAGCTTAGAGACTGTATTATGTCATAAGTATCTGGACTTCACTAATTCCATGACTGCAGGCTTCTTTGTGATTTTGATTTTGCAATTGAAACTGATTGGCTGGCAGACAAAGGCACAGAAACAGCTGCAGCTGGTATTATTGATTATTTCCTCAATTTAAAGGAAGTAAAGCAGGAGGCTAACAACATTGAAGGACAAAGGCTAAGCTGTTGCTCTACATCTCTGGCAAAGCCAGTCACTGTCCACTGCAGCATGCTCTGAATTAATTCATAAAATGTAGCCATTATCATTTTAATACCATAGATTGCTGTAGAAGTCATACGGACCTGCCTGTTATGATGGTGAGTCTTTTAATCTCATTATTGTTTTAGTAAAATCTGAACTCTCTAATATGGAAAGACACTAAATCCAATATAAACATTCTGGAAACCGCTTTTGGTCTGTTATCAGTAACGTGAATAACTTTCTAGCAATACACTGAGCTTATGGTAGTTACTGCCTACCCTAAGAGGTCCTGCCCTCTGAATGACGATTGCGTCTTCCTAGAGAAAACAGAAGATAACTCTTGAAAATCCGAAGATACATTAGTGATCCATGATGGGGGAGAAAAAAGAAAAATCAAATCAAAGCAGGAAACGTGTAAATTTAGAAGACAAATGATACAAATGTTGTTTTGCCCACCCCACCCCCCACCTCCCCATTCATTGACGTATTAGCCACTCTTCTCTTATGTAGGGCTTCAATTTGAAGGAAGTAAAGCAGAAGAATTGAATAGAGCCCATCTCCATTAAAGAAACGTATGTTTATGTAGACACATGGTATGAACAGCAGCACGGATATACTCCCTTGGTGTAAAATTAGGTTTGTAGTCACACAGCTTCCTCTTGTGAGCTGCTGGACGGAGGCTTCTCAGGCTACAGAACTGTACCAATTTACCTTAGGTAGTGGGCGTTGCACTGCTTCAAGATGCAGTTTTCAAGCAACAACAGCAGGAAGAATCAGATGCTCCCTTGCATCCAACACTTTTACAATAAATCTTAAAAATGACCAAGAGTTGTGAAAATGACTTTACAGACATTTGTTAAGACCCTCAGACAAAAAAAGCAGAGACTTGCAGGAGCCACTTACCTATGCCACTCAGCCACTCTCACAGCCTTGCTGCAATAAAAACGCCCTCACTTCCCCAGGCAACCTATTCCACTTCCTTACCATTACAAAGTTTTTCTAGTCTAACTGAATCTCTTGACAGAATTTAAGCCCATTACTCATTGTTCTGTTCTCCATGTGCATACAGAACAGATGATCCCCTTCTGCTTTAAGGAGCTGGAAGCTGTCCTCATGTTCGCTCTCAGGCTTTCCAAACTGTGCAGGGATCTTTTAACGCAACGCCCTCTAGGATCTGAGATTGTGCTCAGGTGACCATTAAGGCTGGATCTGTGCATTACTGGATCACCTGACAATAAATATTATCTGCACAAGCAGGTCTCAACATTTCTGTTCAGAACACCCAGTATGATGCCTCCTACACCCATGGATCGACCACCTGCGTTCTCCATCTGCATTTTGTCTTACCCTCCCCTTGCCTTCCAGTCGAAGTATTCTGTCCGTAATACTAAACTAAACAAGGTCAGGTTTTCTGATCCTGAGGCTAACTGGCACAGAATGGCTTACTTCCATACAGTTAAACTCTCTCATCCCAGCTAACAGTATAGCTTTGTCAGTACTGTCTATTGGGAACAGTCCCTGGCCTGCACCCAGACATTAACTAGGAAAGTTAGTTTCCATCAGGGAGTATCCTTGCTAATCAGCATGTGCCAGGGCTTGAGGCTTTTCCCCATTTAATTTACAGCCATAAATGTACCCAAGGATGTTGACTCTATCACGTTAGAGGAGAAGTTTATGGCCACTAACCCTCTGACATACGGTGTTGCGTTCCTGAGATTAGCTACCACCTTAGAAAAAGACTCCAGAAAAAGCACTTATGCCACTTCCAGACTGCTAGTTTTGCTTCATAAATACAACACCAGGCTATTTACATCTCCCCACTTCCTAGGTATCATTTTTAGGCTAGCCTAAGTAGTAAGCTGTATATGGGTCTATATCCATGCAAGGTCCCCTTGTTAGACACACCACGAGAGTTAAAGTAGGCTCTGCTGATGTGAGTCTTCTGACTGCATCAGGATTTTCTAACTATATCAGAAGTGCTTTGACTTTTCTGGCCCCTCCCAGTTCCTGAGAGGTAGAAAGGCATACTTCCTAAATGTACTGGAGCTGTTGTGGAAGTTGGTGTTATCCAAAGAACAGACTGTAAAGACCAGACATGCAGGAGCTGAACAGCTTCAGATACAATTAAGACATTTAGTACAATTTAGTAAGACATTTGTCTTGAAGAGTTCTTCAGACAGCTAAGCTGTAGTTGTTTACACGGTCTTGTACTTGTGGCTATTCCCACTGCTTTGATTTCTTACGCTAATATTTGCCACCTATCAACATTACCAGAGATTCAACTGTTGACTAGTGCTCATCTTAGGCATTTCGCTTGATACTCTACTTGTATTAAAAGCAAACTGGTCCACTATCTTCGTTTGAATGTACTTTCTTAAAATTGCCTCCATCAGGTTAAGTGTGATCTTCCTTTGGTAATGAGTTCTGCAAGTTTGTTAACTTGTGTAAAAAACCTTTAATTTATTCTGAACAAACAAAATTCTTTTATTTTAAAGTGAGCACCTCACTTCCACCAGCTTTGTCTGATAGCTCCTTGTTTCTATCTGAGGATAGAGAAGGAACACGCAATTCCCATTCATCATCTGCAAGAATCCAATGATCCTACAGGCTTCTATCATAATCCCTAAACCTTCTCTTCCTCAGACTCACAAGGCCTATTCATCTTTTTCTCAGATAATCCATTCCATACTGTGGCCTTGATGGTTATTATTATTATTATTTTGTTTAAAGTAGTCTAACATAAGGTTTAACATTATGTTTGATCACAGTTTACCATATTCCAGATGATTTTGATAGTACTTTTTTGTAATATCAGGCAGTTAAATTCAGTTTTCAGTTAAACTTGTACAACCATTCTGGTGGCTGGACTACGCACTGAATTTGGTAATTAAGTCAGCAATGACACATTTCTTTAGTGTATGTGTCCACTAATAGAGCATTTTCTCACAAAGTTCTAATGAATTCATTATGAAATTTGCACGGAAGTGTTTTTGGGGAGTGGATAAAGATAACTGAACAAATGGGAATATGGGATCACTGAAATGAACCAAGCACAAACTATGCACATTAAAGGAAATGGATATGATTAAATGTGGGCAATAGGTAACTGTACAAGATGGGAAGCTTAGCTGTCCCTTGTGAATACAATAGGTACAACAGGAACAACCCGGTGCACCAGTACATGTGGGGGCCGCTCAGCTGGAAAGTAGCTGGGCAGAAAAGGACCTGGGGGTCCTGGAGGACACCAAGTTGAACGTGAGCCAGCAATGTGCTGTTCTGACAAAGCAGTCCTATGGTATGCTTGGCTACACTAGACAAGTTATTGCCAGAGGGTGGAGAGGGGTGATCCTTCCCCTCTACTTAGCACTGGTGAGGCCACACCTGGAGCACTGGGTCCAGTTCTGGGCTCCTCAGAGCAAGACAGACATGGACATGGAGAGAGTCCAGCAAAAGGCCGTGAAGATAATTAAGGACCTGGAGCATCTTTCCTATGAGGAAAAGCTGAGAGAGCTGGGACTGTTTAGCCTAGAGAAGAGAAGGCTCAAGTGGCTCTTACTAATGCATATAAATACCTGAAAGGAAGGTGCAAAGAGGATGGAGCCAGGCTCTTTTCAGAGGATGGATATGCATCTCAGCTCGAATTTGCGCAAATCTCTTTCCCCAACACACAAGATGAATTCACACTGCCAAACTGTGAGTCCAGAAAATAATTATTTAGCTACTGTGAAGTGACCCATTTGCCATTCTTTTTTTCTCACTCTGAGGGAACATTTTGAGAAATGTATGAAAAACTTGAGAATGCAAATCTTTTTATCTTTCAAGTTGAAAAATTCTCAGAAAGTCAGATCACAAAGCTGTACTCTGAATAGAGTATCCCTTGTCTGTTCATATTGTAACAGTACCTTACTTTTCTGTTTCATGCCACAACATTTCAGAATTTTTATGCCATTGTAAAAGACCTGTACAATTTCCATAACAAGTCACATTGTTATAATTACCAGCAAATACCGAGAAAGCGTAAGACACCTGGGGAATTTCAGATTCAAAGTTTGCATTTTGTTTGTAATCTCTAGGGATCATTTTTTGTGTTTGAGAAAAACAACCAAAGGAAAGCCAGTCTCTGAAATAGAACACCTAACCGCTGGTCAGTTATCAGAAGAGGAAAAAAGGCACTAAACTCCCCTCTATAAAAAAAAAATAGTGGCATGTTGGGAGAGCGCCCAGGTAGCTGAAGTCCCAGTGTTCCCTTCTAACTACTCTGAATGGCGTATCTCTTAGTAGTATGCTCAAGTTGGAATGGGAAGCAGGCTGAATGTTCATAAACATGTAGTTAAATACTCGTATACTGTCCCATTAAGAAAAGTGAAGAAAATTACTGAAATGTATTGGCACCTCAGTCGTTCTGTTCATGGGTGGAGCCAAGATGCCTGAAAACAGATTTAATATTAGCCTGCTTAGTTTGTCCCAGTTATGTGAATCTCCACTGTTGCAATGTCAAAACTGAAGACACCACAAGGCTGAGCTTCTCTGTGCTTCATTAGTCTGGGGTTGTATGTGATTCCATAGGAATCCCGCAGCTAGGCTAAGCTAGGTCAGCTAGCGAGGTGAATTCCACTGATTTTCGTTGAGGAGAAAATAGTGATCCCAAAGACAACATAATTCAAAATCCTAGAGAAAATTTGTAAAGATTTGTGAGGGCTGTGCCATAAAAGTAGCAAGGGACATGCTATGGTAGCCCAGCATAACTATGCAAATGGAGGAAAAATGGTGAGAAATTGCTGCAGAGATGCAACCAGATGGAGAACTGCAAAGAGGCACCAAGCGGCACCCAGCAGCAACTAACAACCTGGTTACTGCAGAACTCACTCCCCTAATTTTTCCAGATAGGCAAGTTTCATATTGAAAGAGTAGAAAGATTTTGATAAATCCTAATGTTGCATCAAGGAGTAGCAGTAGCAATGGTGTCTTTGCAGTTTACAAAACTACATACTGTGTTCACGCAAACTTGCATAACCCCAGAATCACTCTGAGACACAGGAAGCGATCCAAGCTTAATGAAAATTACTTCCAGTAATTTGTTGAGTAGAAATGCTATGAGACAACAGTGTTTGAAAAAATCTGTATGGTTTACACCATCCTGTACAAACCTCTGTTACTACGAACAGTGTAAATTAAGAGGCGCACAAGCCATATTTACTCCATCAGTTCTCACACGCATGTATAATCCCTTTGAAAGCACACGTAGTAATGGTGCAATAGGACAGACCACAAAGGATGATCACCCAGCTCATACAGAGACTAAAGGAAAGGCCAGATGAGCCATAGATTTATTGTGCCCAGCTGATGGCACACATGCTCCTGCTGCTTGTTCTATGCATTCTGGAAGCACTGGGAGAGTCCAGCCCAGCACTGACACATATCCTCAGCCTTCACTGACATCCTAACTGTTTGTACTCTTGTTACAAGAAAGAGGGCCCTAACAACATAAAACTGGATGACTGGAGAGAGTTATATAGACTGTAGTTCTGATTCAGCATCTACTTTGGACAACAGCAAAATCTCCACTGGTTAAACTGGGAGCAGGATGGGATGGATACGTGCATGTGTGAATGTAGATTCCTTTGTCTAATGCTGCCTTCACCTCTCCTGAAGAGACCTAATCTATTCTTGCATACTTAAAGAGGTATTTATTAATGTTTAGCTTCCTGTAGATAATTTGGCTGCTCTATGCAGCCATAAAATTTTATGACAGTAAACATGAGATGTGCCTAAATTGCACAGAAATGTTTCTAGACTGCCTGTTTTATTTTTCTTTTATAGTGTCAGTCCCATTAAATTTACATTGGTGCTAATTTTACAAAAACTTTGTGTCAAAGTTATTAAGGTGACAAATATGCTGAGTCAATTAATTTTAGCTATGCCCCCTGAATGACTGCATACAGTAGTTTTCAGTCTGAAATGTATGTATGTGAAAACCCTACAAGAAATGCTGCTATGCTTATCCAACTTGTGCAGTTGTCGGTGGTGACAGCAAGAGATCATTAAAATGGGATTTTAATTGTTCAAATCTCAACACGACCATCAGAGCACGATGCCTTTCAAAATACAAAAAAGATGCTTATTTCTTGACATTTCAAAAAATCTCCAGTGAGGGCAAATGAGAAATATATAGTTATTTAATAATACAGCTTACTATGAAAAATAGTCGAAAATTATACTACTGAGGTCAGATGATACATCAGCTGCTAGACCTTCCCAGACACAAAAGTAGAGCACTCGTGATTTACAGAAAGAGCTACAAACCATTCCAGAATTAACACAGTTCAGATTTCTATAAAGATTGTGGAGAGAAGATTAAGATTATGAAGAACAGATACAGAATAGGGCATCTTTTGATGAGGGAACATTTCTGCAGAATCATGCTCAGTGCCTACTTAGACGAACTTTCCTGGCCCGAAAGTCCTCAGCTGAAAGAAAAAATATAAGGCTTAAAATTTTGTGCAAGTCAAAGCACTTTTTCCTTACACTGAAATTACTTCAAGTAAGATATTTCTTCTTGCTTCATCTTATCCTTGTGTCAGGATTTAGTAGGACTTTCAAGCCTCTTTGCTTGAGACAGTCACAAAATGACATGCAGGTCAATAACTTAGCCTCTCCTGAATCCTATCTAACTCAAAACACTGCAAGTGAGCCCCATCAGTTTGTTTATAGTCAACATTAACAAAACTAGCATGATTAAAATGACACACACCTCAGTTCTTCAATACTGGAATGTTACTTTTCTGCATATTTTCCCTTTGCCTGCCTTTCCTTTCCACGTCTTCCCTGTTTTCCTTCATGTTTTGGTTATGGTACTAAACACTAGTTAAACAATGTTTTAGCTATAAAACCATAAGATAATGTTTTTCAGTTTAACTACAGACATAATTCTTGTAAGATACTTTTATTTTTCCTGAGGAAAATATTTTTATTTGTACGAGTTCAGAAAGCAGAACCTTGTTTGGTGTAGTAATGACCTAGAACTACATATCTGATCAATAGCTCACTTTGAACCCCTGAAAAGAAATGTTCAGCAAGTACATACGTAGATTTTCCCCTGTCTTTTTAAAATATATGCCCAAAGTAGACAGGTTTTGAAATTCTGATTATACCACAGTGAAGAGACAGATCTGCCATGCCACTGGCACAGTATATTCCCAGGAAAAGAATTAAAGATTCCCACATCCTATTTTCCTTACTCCTCTTTCTGTTTGCTTCCCCTCATTCATTTTGCGTTCATCTTTGGCTTGCATCTGTTTACATACTAGTCTATTATTCATCTACAGCGTAATGGTACGGCAGCCACTGCATCCTTTTCATATAATTTTTGCAGATCTTGTTTCCAACTTGCCATTTTTTTAAACTTATA
>VZSC01002399.1:156396-169093 GCA_013398225.1 Steatornis caripensis | reverse complement strand
GCAAGGTTATTGCTGATGCCAGAGAAGACTAATGTTAAAAACTGGCTGCTAGAAAGTTTAAGGCTCAAAGGCACGATAAATGAGAAACAGTAGGGATCCAAGACGTAGGAATCATAACAGATTTCGATGTTAAGGAATATGAAATACTTTACAGGCTATCTGGCTTTGCTGTGTAAAGGCAAAAACCCAGAGCTCCTCCAAACAGGACAACAAACTCTTTGAGCATAACTTCACAGAGACTATCCCTCTTTACCTACAATCTTCCATGGGAAAAGATGATTTAAGAGAAATTTATGTAAGTATTGCTAAGCCCAAAAGAGATCCTTCAGCCTCTCCACTATAAATGTTTTTCATATGAACATCAGCATAATTTTGTCCTATTTTCTCTGTCATAGTCAGTTCTGATCTTAGCTTTCCTCTAAATACAGGACTTCACAGCTTCCTAACTAGGCCTACACACTGTTTTGGAATGCAAGAAAAGGGAAACACTCAAAGGCAACTAAACTGAAACAAAATTAAAAAATAAAAAAAAGCACCAGCTTTCTTATTGAAATAAGCTACTGAAATCACAACTGAAAATACTACTGTGGGAATGAGTAAAAGGGGATTCTGAAACAAATTTAAATACATAAACTGAATAGTAATATTAATTGAGCTATGAATACAATTTGGGGAGAATAGAGACTTTATGCCTCAAGACATTAAGCAACCATAATTTCCTTGAGGTAAGAAAGTGACTTCTTTTTCAGCTTTTCATACTTATCTGCTGTGGGAATTCTTTCCATCTCTGCTAAGCAGCCAGTGTAGGTATTTAGAGAAAGATGAACTGGATCAACAAGTCAGTAACATAGTTTGATTAGATAGCAGTTACTCTTCTAAGATTCCATATAAAAAAAATTCACTACTTTTGTGCTAAAAAGCTCTTAGAAACTGTTTTTGAGCTGTAAGTGGATATATTTGTTTATTGAATTGAAGACGCTATTGCATTAGACAATTCTCTAGTCTCAGAAAATGTTAAAGGAAAAATACACCCACTAAGTGTCTGAGTAAACTATTAAAACCACATGGCATCGCACATACAAAACTTACAAAGGGTGAGAAGCCTAAACATATATCTGAGAGTGTCAAATGCCCTTCTTCAAGAGGACTATAAAAGTATGGAAAAAAAGGAAATAAAAATAAAACACTGTGCAGCAGGGTATTTTACTAGCAGCAGCTGTAATAGAAATAGACAGAAAAATATAACAAATTACAGTGGATTATTGAACAGTTGTAATTTGTACATTTCCACACACATTTCCACAAAAGGCCAAGTGTGAGGCAAATCTACATTCTTCAGTATAGGGTATACCAGAAACTAAATGGATTTTGTTTAACTCAGTCAATGACCTGCCTACAGGCTGACATAATTTTCCTTCATTATTACTAGTCTCTGGTGGATATCAATTTTGACTTCATCTTCTACAAAACGATGTTTCTGTAAATTACTGAGCAATCCAAATTTGGACATTAGGCCAAATAAATCATCCAAGCCAAAACAGTTGTAAGAAACAGTCCTTATATTGCCCTAGCAGTGATCTCCAGACTATGCTAGAGAAGAGAGAATTCAGCCTACACACTCTGTGTGTTCATCCTTCCACGGTACAGATTACTGGCCACAATGTCTTCCTGCATTTGCAGAGTCGGATGTTGTCCTTACAGAACCAATGGTAAAATCCACAGTAGCCAGGTTTTCTGTTTAGGGATTGGGTTAGTATTTCAAACAAGGCAGAGACCTATCAAGCTTGCATCCTAGGCAATCTAGGTCAGGCTTTCACAAGAATCCCAAACCCATCAATCTCTTAAAATGTGAAATAAACCCTTAAGAAATAACTTATAACTATTCATAACTTACATAACTAACAGAACAGAGGAAAACTGTTCTCCATAAAGTGTAATTCGTGACCTCAGAAGAGTGCTAATATCTAAAATATAACTACCTCTCTTATGACTTCCCAAATCAATAATAATAATGTTTGAATATGAAGTTAGATCTTCTAAATTCAATAGAAATGTCAGTGACAGTAAATTTTAAGGAGACTTCATACCCAAAGACATGAAAGCTCTTCAATAAACAGAAGAAAAAGTCTTCTGGCTCTGTCCCAAGAACACATAATGTGTCTCAAGTGTAGAACAGGTATCCTCAGTTGTTTGAGAAATCATCCGTCTGCCCCCTGAGAATGAGATTTTTCTTAAAAACACAAACATACAGACTGGTGAGGAGTCCTTTTATTCAGGTTTAGGTGCTGATGAAAGAAATATTTCCAAGTGTTCCTTTACGCTCAAAGAGACTAAAAATGTTCTTTTATGTTTCAGGGCTTTTTTTGTTGTTTTGGTTTTCTTTTTTTTTTTTTTTAATAAAATGAAAGATATTCTTACTGCATCACGTGATTCCATGATCTGGGGACTGAAGAAAAACACCAAATGTCTTGGGAGCTGGCAGCTCTGAGAGTGTTACAAAACAAGCCCCTGAGCCAACTAGACTGAGAGATGTTGGCCTCATACAGTTGCTATAGCGTAATGATAAATGTTTAAGTTAAATGTCTATAGCACAAGGAAGCTGCCTCTGACTTCAAATGTTTATGTAGAAACTTGATTAGGATAACAGCAGATGCCACAGCATACAGCGTTCTCATGAGAAAACATGCTCCACAGTTCCCACAAAGAGGACACGGCGGAGCTTTGGCTCTGCTGGCCCTCAGCCCTCTGCGTCAACCAGCAGCATATCTGGGCAAGCAGGAAGGTGAAGGCAGAAGGCATGTGTTATTCTTACAAATATGTAGCAACCCGGGTGCACTAAGTGCTGTTGTTAACTCAGGAGAGCACGCTGATGAGTTGTACTGAACTGGTGTAACCACGCGGCATGGTGTGCTGAACTTTGTTTCAGTGGTTGCTATATATATGATACGGAATCATTCCTTAAAATTCAAATTCCAATTATCTTCCCCCATCGACTTTTTTTGTCTTCCAGAGGAATGGGCAAGAGAATGGAAAAACAAAGGAAAATCAAAATTGCTTAAACAAAAGCTACTTAATTCCTGTGCTTGCTGGCTTGTCTTTGTTACTCATTGAACAACTGTACTGAAAAAGTAAAACTACTCATGCCAATTAAGAGAACAGAATTTGGGTCATTCATTGACTTTGATCTGGAAGATTATTATGCTGTGAAAACGTGGTCTCAAAGCACGCTAGCAAAGATAAAAAACACACATAGCTGTCAGCTGAAAGAAATGCAAAATTTACCTATATTGAGCGCAAACCCAACCTGAGAAGAGACTGAAACGCTAGTAGAGAGCTAATAATTCCATTGTGTAGAAAAGAATTTTTCCATCACTTTTGGAATAAAAATCCAAAATTTTTAAATTTTCTTAAAATTCTTAACAAAATTGGTTCTAAACAAATGGAAATATTTTCCTTTCATAACACCGAAACATTTCATTTTGATACTGGCAAATCTGATTTATTATACAAACAATAAATATAATCCATGTTATATTTTTAAACATTATGGTAGTACAAACACCATAAATATTTTTCAACATTATCAAAATATGCTGAGTCAAAATTATTTTTTTCATTGAAAGTCTTATTTAATTCAATTTCATAACAATAATTTTAAATGAAGTTTCAGGTGAAAAACATGTTGCAGGGCAGTTCTGTATAGGAACTCTGCTACTATTTCCCTGTACTATTAATTCATTGCTCTAACTAGGCAGTAGATTTGCTAGTGATGCAGAAAAGAAGCAGCAAATGCTTATTACTTTCTTGATGATAGTCTTGAGCTTTTCTTGTCTTGCTTCATGTGCTGAGATCTGTCATTTAGTGGACTCGCAATACTGGCGAGAAAAATTCATGTTCTTACTCGAATGAGGATGATAATGGGCATACCTATCAAAGTATATATTCTGTCACATAATACGTCTTTTTGCCATTTTTTTGTGTGAACTTGGTCTACCTCTGGTGTTGATTATATTTCATAGAGCCATGGGCAAGCAGTCAAGTGAGCCAGCTCTGGTCCGAAACGCTTGGAAAACCTACAAGTAAGTGAGCAAGCCCATATAACACTTTTGTGTTCTTCCTTGTGATCTTAATTTCTTTTATAAAGAGTCAGATCAATACTAAGAGTTAATTGCTATTACTTCAGATACAGTGTACTATCAAACGATTCAGTCGACATTAATGGCTTCCTTTCTACTTTTTCTTACCGTGACAAAGAGGGATCAACTATTGAGTCACATATTTAAGGACTTTAAAGGTTGCATGTTCTGTATAAACGTGTACATATATGAGTTCGCATTTTATGTCAATAAAGGATTTCCTGAACTATAAAGCTTACTCAACATTTAAATTACATTAAATAATTGACGGGGTCTCTCAGCCTGAGAAACTGATGCATGTATTTATGAGAACATTTAAGTACCTGTGTAAATCCAGCCAATATAAATGGAAAACAACGCGATGGGGTGTGTTCTTAAAGCTAAGAACACGTGCAACTATTCAACCAAGTCAAGATCTACATAGGGTTGAATTTGATTTGAAATCGAAATGGGATCACAAAGGCTGCTTTTAAAAAAAGAAAGTATTCTGTTAGACAATATAGTTTTGAAAGTACTTTAAGAACTTAAGAGGATAACAGCTCTAAGTAATTACGTAAGACGTCATATATACATGATTTCAGCAAATTAAACCTGTTAAAGTATGTGGGATAGAAAGGGGGCAGGTGGGGAGGTGAAAGGGCACCTTTGTTCCAGTTGATTTTAGGCACTTAACATCTGAAGTTCGTTTCTTTGTAACTCCAGGTCCTCTCTACAACAAATAGAGAGAATTGGGCAGTTTCAGATAGTGACCCTGTATGAGCCTCAAAGTGCTTAAATACTTAGGAGTTCTGCCTTCCCAAGCCTTCCCCTAACAATCCTGAAAACACAAGGTGTCTATAGATCCATAGGAAACTCATCGCACTGTATGGAAATATGTAATCAGTAAAAGACACTGCTCATTACACCTCAGCTCAACTTTTATAATCCTACAGAACAGGAAAGAAATGAGAAGAAAAAAGACTTCTGATACTACTTTAAAGACGATCTATGAAAAAAACACTGCTGAGGGGCACACAGATTTTGGAAGCCAAACAAACATATTTCCAATCCAAAGGGAATTCTTACTGGTCTATGTTTCCAGCATAATCCCTCCTCCCTTTGCATGCTGCAATTAACAGCACCAGAAGTTATAGTAACACCTACAGGACAGTAAACGCTTCACATTAATCTGGAAAAATGGTAATGGCAAAATATTAGCAATCGAGAGACTAATTTTAGTAAAGACAAGAGATGGCTAGACACTGAATGTGAAAGGCCACCGGATGACAGGTGCAAAGCTCTAACAGAAATAAGGTGCATAACAAGGAGTTTTTTTAAAAGTAGTTATAACATTGCCTGTTAGCGTCATCTGTCCTGTAATAAAATTGGTTTATGTTTAATGATGTGGTCATTGCTGCTACCAAACCAGCCTCTGCAGGTCCTATTATTACAATAAATGTCAATTACTAGCAAAGGAAGCAGTTTTGGGGGTCCACAGAAAAGACAGACAAGGCTAACGTTCTATTAGCTCACAGGATCAAGGCACACTGGACTATCAAATAGAGAAAATGTTTGTTGATTCATGATTCAAAGGCAAAATTAAACCTATGCAGATGGAGGTCACCGGGAATTGTTCTAATTAGCAAAGTGCAACAAGATAGATCATCTGTTTCTGCTTCCTCTCCCAAGTGTCCAAATATATCTCATCAAGAACAGCTGCCAGGAAATAAATAAATAAATAAACCACGTGAAAGAAAAGTGTCATGAAAACTAGCAAGCACCAACCACAGCTTCTTTAGAATCTGGAGCTGCGTTTTGCTATGAACCCTTACCAAACAAAGAGTCATGAACACATCTCTGTACCAAAGTCTCAACATAAACGCACGCTGGATGTGTATGCCTACAGGCTTAAGCTAGCTGTGGTTAAATTAATGAATGAATGTATATGTAATGAATACTAAACCCGTACACACAGATATATGCTTTCATTAAGCCAGTAGAGACTTATGTAAGCAACAGACTTCTCCGAGGCATTGTGATAGACCTACAATAGCAACTTCACCATTGCCTTTCTCTTTTCCTGAAATTGATGCTACTTGAAGTCAAAAATGCCCATATAAATGAGTATAATTTGACGTTACAAAATATGCCTCCACAGAAAAAACTGAAATTACTCTCCGCTATCTTTATGATGTAACTGCAATTCAAAACGTCTCACATTGTATCTAAGTTACTGTTACGAATGCGTTGATTTTGAAGCTTCACATTACACAGGGACATAGCTTATTACGGAAGACAGAAAAAAAGAAAACCTAGAGTTTACTAAGGAAAAAAATCCTAAATAAATAATTCATACTTGGATGAACTGAATTCTAGTCTTTTAGAAGGTGCCAACAGATGGTTTACATTTATAGAAAGCACACTCACTGACTTTGAAACAGAAATTAAAATTCATAAACTATATCATTAGTTTTCCTTTGAAGTGCCATTACGATTATGATGAGGATTTGGATTTTCCCAGGTGAACAGTCTTTAATCATAATTTTACTAAGGAAAAAGGGCAACATGTTACTTTTTAGCTACCATTTCATGTTTTAGGTTTAAAGTTAAACTAACCTCATGATCAATCAAAGGACAAACTGAGAAACATGGAAGCTGGACTACGCTGATTTTTTCAGCTATTACAAACTTCAAAACAATTTTAGATTTTTCCCATTCCTTAAATGAAGGACACCATACCGTCAGTCCTCATGTTAGGGGTTCATGAACTGTGACTGCAGTTTATAATATTCTTGCTTGCACTGAACACTGTAAACACCACAATAAGCAGTGAGCTTGCAGCTCACGTAAAAGTGGGCACGTAGTTCTTCTCAGTTAATTTTAGTAACTCCCTAGTGTAAGCACAGCCAATATAATAGCCTGGTATTATTGCAACACTTCATTTTTTAGCTAGGCTAAATGATAGCACCTAACACGGTTATGATTAAGGCCTACTTTACACCTATAAAATATACAGCGATTAGCTTTAGTTAAGTGTTGTCATACATCCTTTCCCTTGCTCCATAGCAGATTTACTGTTTAATATCTATTTTTTGATATAGCAGAGCAATACTAAGAGGTATGGAAGAATCCCAGTAGATGGGAGAAGAGTTTGCTGTTGCAGGGTCAGGCATAGGACAGAGGAATCCTATTTTTCTGTAGAAGACTATTGGATTTAAAAACTAATTTAATAAGTGAGTTTTGTCAAAAGAAACTTCACAAAGTAAAAACAATTAAGGAAAGACTATCTGCATATTTTGTAGACAGCTCACATGTCGTTATGCATTTTGTAGCATTGTGTATCACTCCACGGTGATGCACCAGTTGAAATCAACAGTCACTTAGGAGTTGTGGGCAGATCCGAACAGGCTTCCCACAGTTCAGCACCTAAATGATCTAAATGAGGAGATGTACCTCCCTAGGATCACCTTTTCCAAAAAGTAATTACATGCACGAGGCAACAACTAGTGCAGATTAGGTTAACATCAGTACCTAAGTTAGGCAGTGGAAATGCCTATTGTTGTTCCTAGAGATCATCTGAAAAGATGTCTGCAATCTATTAGGTTTGCATAGCACTTAGGCACCTCTTAATTCTACCCTCAGGTGAACAAAGTTTAACATTCCTTACACCAAAACTGAGAAAGAAGATTAATTGTGGTTATTTCTCATCTGAATTACCATAGCCACAGAACGCTATTCAGGGCCTGGGCAGGGGGTATGTGAGGCACTATATATACAAGGAATAAATGCTTATTCTTGCCACTTCCTCATGTGGTCAGGATGGGGTTTTGTGTTTCATGGATGTTTATAAAGAAAATTTTAAGGTGAAGAGTGTTTCTCATAGTCCTTCTCACTGGTGATCCTGGCCTACGCAGCCTAATGAAAGCACTTCTCAACAGTCAACATGTAAACTGAAAATTCTTGATCTTCTTAACTAATTTCAACATAACTATAAGCCATCAATATGGTTTAACCTGTGAGAAAACAAATGCAGTCCCGGATATGAAGGAAACACACCGAAGAATGAATGTCTGTGTCTCAGAAATATTAAAATTAAAATTAATAATAAGGAAATATCAATTAACTGGAAGAGAGCGGAATTCTTAGGATGATCTGAAAAGAAAAAAGGATTCTTGGTTACTCTCTATGAATACATCAAGGGACTAGGAGAGCTTGAAAAGTTAAAAAATCAGTATTGGCATAAGAACTATGGATCTGGACACTCAGATGGAGACGCTTAAGAGATAAGCTGGCAGCTTCAAATCAATGTATTAAGTAATTTCCACATAACAAAGCTCACCATACCAGCTATAACACTGGGTAGATTCTCCTTCAAATGCCCACAGGATTTGTCTCAATCTCTAAAACTTTTCTTATTTTCTGAGTAAGACAACAGGGCAGCAACTGCCAAAAAGAAAAAACCAAAACCAAACAACCCACAAACAAACAAAAAAACCCACCAAGCACCTATAATTTGGTATTTCGAAGACTTTAGTTTTCTTCAGTGGGCATAAGATCTACCAGCAAAACTCACACCCCTTTCACATGCAGTAGATCTTTGTAGCTTTTTATCCACGCTGCATCACTGGCAAACTGAGGTGACCTACACATTCACTTAAACTCAAACATGCTAAAAATCTAAACATTTTATCTATTCACTTCACTATGTGTGTTTGGTACCGAAATAAAGACAGGGGAAAAGCCAAACTGATTTCTACTAAGGTAAGTTTCTTCCCCGTATCCAATGTAGACACACAACATTCTTAAAACATCTCTTTTACTCTAAGTACTTATATGGAAGACTACTAGGGATGGAAAAACTAGAAAAGAGTCTGCTTAAATTGATGAAAACGGATAATAGAATCAAGTCTTATTTCGGGGGGCTTGTCTTCTAAATTTCCTGATATTTTCATTCTACAAGGCTCTTCCCACCCCAATCCCTATCAAATTTCCCATCACATTGAATCAAGTGGAAAATGTAGTTTGGAGGGGAAACGGAAGAAAGATTCCTGAGCAGCATGCCAACAGGAAATGGTCACCACCTCTAGATTACTGAATGTTATGTATATGAGAGATATCACACAAGGACTCGGGGTCACAATTCCGTGAGTTACTCAGATCATACGGAGAATCATTCTGGTTACTGCAGGACTTGATGATCTGGTTAAAATCAGAGTGGTATGGAGGTAGAGTATGTAATACAGCACAAAAAGGTAAATATATCACCACTGTGTTATAAATTAATTTGAATGGAAAGGGTCATCGGTGCTTTGTGACAAGATGGCTTTTCACCTGAGAGTATGAAACACAACTTATTCTGTCAAAGTGCAACATGAACTTTGCTAATTCTCACAGTCATGCTATATTTACCTTCAGCAACAAGCCCAAGGAGAGCACTGTGTATCTGCATTGAGTCCTTGACTCTCCATCCTCCCATGCACTACTCAAACGAACACATTTTCCCCAAAGGGCTCAGTCATATTCTGGAGAAGGAATACAGCTTTTACATACTGACAATTAGGGAGTCTGTCATTTAAACAACAACAAAAGGCAAAAATTACCATTGCTTTTATTGTAAATTGCTAAGAAAGCAAGCTACTTTATACGACCAGCCTAGAGCCTGGTGAAAGTGAAAAATAGCCTGGAGGAAAACAGTTTTCTTAAGGCTGTGTTTTAGTACCCAAAGCTGAAGGAAATGTATTCAATTAAAGGAAATAGTTATTTTCAATATATTTTATAAATACTACCGAATTCAAGCCTGCTATCACTCCCTTGGGGTTTTTATGCACTGGAGTCTTTGTAAACTAATAAAAATGAGATGCTGTCATGGAAATGAGAATGGGCTGTGGCCCTTGATGGAAATTAACGGAGAAGCTCCCAGTTCAAACAGTTTGATACAGAACTCATTCACAAGGCCTTCAGCAGAACACTTCTTTTTTTGTCTATAAATATCTTCCATAACTAACACCACATACCAAACCACTATATATGGTACTGTTTCAGTTACCTGCTCAGTTTAGGTCTTTCTTGAGAACACATTTTGCACAGAAACAGCCCTTCCCACCTGTCCTTTTAGACAGCGAGACACACTGGTCTGAAAACATCTGGAAAGTTAGCCGCCTTGCCTTGCCAGCAGGAGTCAGATGTGGAAACAGTTTACTTTGTGGGATGCTTGAAAGATTAGGCTGCCATGTGCAGGTTTGTCCTGTACATAAGTGACTTAGCTGGACTATTTGCAGGGTGACATATGCTGTTTCTCTCCTATTGAGATCAGAATATGAATGCTCCCGAAGCTCTAGAGTATTTCACTGGGTTAGATTCAGGTCCATTATTAATATCTAATTTCCTGACTGATATTAGGAGCCTCATTAATACTCTGAAATTTGACCATTAATGTCACATATTGGTTGTTAAAGAACTGCAAGTTTCTGATCCTTAAAATCACTTTTTTTCCCTAAAACTCAAGACATATATTTACATATGTGGGATCTGAGTTTCCTGTAACTCAGGAAAAAATAGGTAAACTAAACAAAACCAGTCTATTCATTGTTTGCTTGTACAGAGGCTTCTTCAAAACAAGATATAATATACTGATAAGGTTTCTTGAAGAACACCTGTAAATTGCTGTGTTGGAAATCTGCCTGTTACTAAAAAGGTTATGAAAAGCATAAATGATTTCAGGTGCAATCCGCCTTGTGTAGCTGCTTATTGTATGTTTTATACTTTTTCACTTAATAAGGGGACAAAATAAGGAATGCTGTTTAATGATTCAACTTGCCATCACTCAGATGCAATCTCTTTGTCTGTCCTAGTTCAAACTCTTGAGTGCACTGGGCCTGCTTGAAAGAGTGAGAATAACTTTCCAGATGCAGACAGAGAAACCCGCGAATATTTTATTCGCCTGGCAGTAATGATATTCACAACCATATCTCCACTGGAAAAATAAATAGTCACTTAATCAACATTATTTCTACTCTGAACTCATTTTTGAATGATGAATGCTTCACAGGTATACTGGGTCTTATGTTTTTAAATATTTCATATGCTAGTTTGCCAAATTGACACCGCTGGAGAGAAGAGAGGAAGAAACTGATGCCCACTTCCAGCTTCACATAATGCTGTTCTCATTACCACAACCAGTCCTAAAGCACATTTCTTTTTCTAAATCATACTAGTCTTTAGCTACATCTATATAGCCATACCTGTGGGAACAATAATCACAGTGACTTTGACTGGATATACCTTGGCCATACTCGCTGATTTCTATTAAAAACAGGAAAAAAGAAGTTTTCCAATGGATCACACAAAACTTGCTGCTTTTGGAAACAGAAGAGAATCTCTTGATCTTTCTGTGCGAGAAGCAGGTATCTTTAACAACACAGCCATCAAAAACTTGTAGTCATTACTGAGGAGCTCTGCAGCATATTGATCCACTGTACAATAAAGGTGTGAGCAGATGTTCCACCTTGGTCTGGCTACCTCAGCTACAGCTGCCTTGTCCCTCACCTGCTCCTTATGGCCTGTCGTCAACGTAGGAGTGGGTACAAACAGCTGGGAGGGCAGAAATTTCTGGGACAGATGCTGCAAAACTACGTGTCTGCCACGGCCTGATTCAACCGAGTCTCTCACTCGGTTTGCATCATCTTGACTCCCACACATAGAAATAATTCAGAACGATTTTAGCATCTGGAGGCTTTATTAGCATTCCCTTCAGAGAACAGTCACAGAAATGTAAATGAAATATTGACATGTTAAGAAAACTGTTAGACAGTAGGAAGAAGGATTACTACAGGAAAGTCTCTTAGGCTTACCTTATGACCCTTTCAGACTGTCCTGTCACAGCTGCATCAGTGGGCAGGTTATAGGGACATCTTTTCTTTCATATTTCTGAAGGCAATAGACCTTTCAATAATTAATCCCAGGTAGCCTGACTCTCTGAATAACAGATATGACTATAATTTGATTCATCTGACCTACTTCAAACATCTACATCAGGAGCACAAGAGAAACCAGGCCCTGGTCAGGCAGACAGCTACTGTGCAGCTACTGTTGAAAGATAAGTGTGATGAACATCAGAGCTGATTTCTGTGTCAAGGTTTGCAAGGCCTAGACTGCACACCTAAAAAAGTCTATTTCTCTTCTTCCGTTTCTTCTGTTGCTTTTTTGGTTTTCTTTTTTTCTCCACCGAGGTCTTACCCAGAATATGAAGTGTAATTAGGAAGAGATCTTTGCTAGCTCTTGAAGGCAGGTATTCTTACAGTGTGGTCGGAAAGAACTGTCAATCACACATAAGAAAATAGTGTAGGTATTTACTACTTGCTTTCTAAGAGAACTACACGGCATTCACTATAAAAATGAATTGAAATAAATGTTTTTTGGATTTATTTCTAATAATAAGGTGTGCAGTAATAAGGAGTACCAGCGATGCAAATTAGGACCTGTTCTTTTTCTGTAGGATCTTCAGAAGCAGAGATAATTCTATTTCCTTTTTATTTTCTCACTCATTTGTATTATATTTTGATTTATACCATTTGATTTATACC
>VZSC01002399.1:6217-156264 GCA_013398225.1 Steatornis caripensis | reverse complement strand
ATTTGATTTATACCATTAAACAGAGGATGTTCTGTCTTCAAACATCAGTATCTATTACCGTACAAAACTGGGATGATTTCTGAGAAAGTCCTAGCTAATGAATTCAAGAATTTTTATAAGAGTTAAGCATTAAACTGACATTGTATCTTAATTTTGGGTCAAACTATTAAGTGAGTTTTGACCAAGTCTTTCAAGCCTCATTAATAAATTAATTTTAAGTGGACTATGCATGTGTTCAACCATACAGGCTGTCAGTAATCCAACAGAAATTAAGGAGGCTACATAAAGCTGAACAACTCTTTGGCCTTACTGTGGTTAAACTTAAAAAAGAATGGAAAAAATAATTAAAAACATATTAGAAATCTCAAACAAGTTTATCCTTACTTTTGTCTAAATAAGAAATAATACGAGCAGCAGGATTTTGCCTGTATGAACAGACGTACTGTTCTATACACTACTGGAAATGAAAGCCTGTTGCCAGACCGCTTCTAAAACACCTTAGAAATTTAATGCAGATCTTTCTTTCTAACATAAAAAGCTTGTGGTTTTTGTTTTGTCTTGTTTTGTTTGTTTTTAAAGCATTGTCTGTAAGCAGGTTCAAAACATTTTAGATATATATGCAGAGTTTTCTGAGGAAGCTGTGTGTGTTTTCAAACAGTTGCTCAGAGACCTCTTTGCAGTTGCCAGCAAGATTGGCTTTTACCACTGTCATCCCCTTAACTACGTCTACCGACACTCCACTTTTGTCTTCAAACCAGATGTCATCCATTACAGAGAACATTCTCTCCACAGGTGCATTAGTGTCTCTGCATGCCAAAACAAATTCAGCAAGGAGCAGGAGATTTTAGAATGTATGGGGTTTTTTTTAAATTATTTACAATTTTCACCCATCTTTCAGGGAGCTTTCTGCACCCAAAACCCCATGACTGAGGGAAAGAGAGAAACCTCCAGCTGAAGGGCAGATTTTAATTTCAGAATGTATAAAAGCTCCGTTATTTAAAAATAAAACAAAAATGAATTTACCCTCCCTGTGGTTTTGGGACTACGTTCTGCACGCTATTAAGAATATACAGGGTTTTAGTATAAGAAAAAACTCAGATTTGAATACCAATGACCTAGTAAACAAATGGTGCAGAGATATGTCTAGTAGTGAAGTGGAAGAAAATACACTTTTGAAGAACAGGCTTGTGTAAACCTGTGTAACTAACTTAGTCCAAGTAACTTGTGATACTAAACTTGTAATATACTGCAAAGTAGATGTTTTAAGCCTCCATTAAGGTAACTGAGGCTGCACTGCAAGTCAGAAATAAGTCCATTGAAACGCTCTTATAATCGGTGCCTTAACACTGAGCTATCTCCTTAACAAGCATAACCATGGTCATAACTGTACGAAAGTCAATGGGACTGGGACTGAAATTTCCATGTCAAATGAGATGTGCCCCTGCTCATGCTGTATTATATTGCTCGTACATGTCTCACCTCCAGTCTTCCACTAACTTGGATCCTGCCTCCCTGCAAAGTAAGCTGGGATCTGTACTTAAGCAGCAACTCCTTTTTAGACACTTGTAGTTTATACTGAAAATGCTGTTGTGGGGAACAGTGAAGGAGCACTTCCAGTGCTGTTAAATCATACATTCAGCAATTCTTCCTAAGTAAAGGCCTATATATTCAGTGCTAATTACTGCTGACACTGCATGGATGCAGTTGCTGATGGCTGTGATATTAGTATATACACAGTCTGTAATTAAAAGACCATGGCTCTTCCTATACAAACATTTCTTCCTGAGTATCTCAAGCAGTGACGCAGATTTCAAAATCTACTCGGTATGTCAGGGAAAAATTGAAGGCACACCTCAGGTGAAAGTACACAGTTTTCAGACGTTCTTAACTTTCAATTTACAACACTATTTCTAACTTTTGAGACTGGAAAATTTTAGTAGTAAATAATGTATTGCCTCTCTTCCAAAAATCCAGACAAATACTTAAATTCTGCTTTTGCTATTCTTCCTTATAATGGGCTGCAAAAATTGATAGTGCCACCAGTTTCAGGCAGTTAGAACATATAAGTAATACCCCACAGCCACGAGATTTTTTTTCTCCAAATAAATACAATTCTTTATTTTCTTCTAGTTTTTGAGTCTTTTCACTCAGGTATTTTTGTGCAACTAGAAGAGCCAAAAAACAGCCCTTCCTTAAAGAAATCTGAGCTTTTCAGAAGACCTGAAGATCTTGGTGCAGACTACACGTGGGGCAAAATGAATTAGGTCTTCTGTGGAGAGGAGGGACAGCAGGTACTTCACCTACTAATTCAAGATGACTACTAAACCATTTTATCAGTCTTCCTTGTGGTGTGAAAGAATACTCACTTCTTATTCTTGCTTCCAGGAGACTGAGATTACTTTCAAGGTTTTATTATTGTTGAGAAAAGTGACTATATTTTTGTATTATAATGGGACACAAATTAATCTCCTCTTATGAAAGGAGTTTATTACTTGCCACTCAGATATGCAACTTCTATCCCCGGACTGGAGAAAAATCATGTAAAAAGTTGCAGGAATGTACTTGGTTCTCAGTGGGGGGGAAAAGGTGACAGTGCTCCGAGAGCCTTTCCTGCCTGCAGTCTGTTAGGTTGGAGGGTTATTATTATTCTTAGAGCTAGGGGATGTGGACATCTGTCAGCTTGCTTCCCTCACACGTGCAGCAACTGTGTGTGGTCCTCTAAATGAAACTATCAGCTATGCAGTTCTGTATTCATGTACCAATTCTGAGGGGGCTGAACTCACGCCAGTTAGAAAGTATTTTGTTATGGGTGGGTGAAATGGGGATACATAAATACTATAAGAAAATAAACAACTGCTTTAAAATAACTTTTTTTTTCCTTAACCTCCTTTCCAAATTTTAAATCTGTTCTTTTAAAATGAAAATATACACTAAATTAACAGGTCTGTTTTTAAAATGCAAACTTGTTTTACAGCAGCGTGTTCCACTGGATGATAATTGCTGTACCAACAGCTGCTGTGGGAGGTCAGGGAAGTCAAAGAAGAGGAAAAGTAGCCACCGACACAAGAAGCTGGCTGATCTCAAGATGCAGTTGGTTTAATGCACAAAACCTACAGCACTAAGAAGACTGCATTAATAAAGACTACTGGGAACCAATGTTTTCATACAAAAGTTGTTACACAACTAAGGATAGGCTACTATACTCATTAGTAAGTATCCCGTGACTGCACAGGTGTTTATGAAATACTTGTTGGGAGGTTGTCAGCTGATGCACCACAAGCACAAATATGCTTCATAAGATTGAATTAAGAGATTTACTTTGTTTACTGGTTTAATTAACTTTTCGGATTAGGTCAGCCTTTAAGATTACATTCAAAACACAGCAACCATAAACATACTTACTTTACAGCATAAATCTTGCAGCACCACTATCATCATGCAAAGCCATGAGAACAGTAATGTCCAGGCTGTATGTAATGTCTTTTTGGGGTCGTAACACAAAGCGTGAAGCATTTTCTAACGAGGGGCAGAAACACACACTCATCTGACTTCCCATTCCTGCCAAGATAACCTAGCTATGCTACTTCACATGCTCTGCCACCTTTTTTTTTTTGTTGCTAGATATGTAGCAGTGTCATCTACCATGCTGTACAAGTAATATATGTTAGTTAAATGGATTTTTCTTTTTCAATTATCTAGCAACATTTTGTCAATTATCTAGCTGCTCACATTGGCAAGACTTGTCATAAACTTCTTAGAACTGTCAGACTCCTATAATGATGGAACATATGTTAAGAAGACCCCCAAATCCCTTAAAAAAAAAAATCAAACATGTGGCCTAGAGCAAAAGATATTTAATTCATGTACAATGAAAGGAATCTAGTGATTTTCTGAATTCACTGGTCACAATGTCACTCTCTCTTTCAAGTTGTTGCAAGTAGTTCCTCCACTTTTAAAGCTAAAAGGCCATCTTCTCTCCTATTAGCTTTTGTTTTAACGCACCTTTTATTTCCCCAGCAGAACAAATCTTTTTCCATGAGCCAACTGCAGAGTGAAATTTTCTTTAACTACCTATGTCTCAAATCTACCCAAAGCCTTGATATTACTCTCAAGAAACATCTGACAATTTGGGGATTTTTTTCAGATTTTGCAAGACATACTATTCAACACATTTTTAAAGTTATTCAAAATAGATTTTATAAAACCTTCTAGTTAGCCTGTAAAGCAGTAACTTCTGAACACCACCATACTAAACAGACATACTACCGAATTGGTATAGGCAGCCTTAACAGAGTTTTGGAGGATGCTTTAAACAGATAATATGCCATTAAACATACTTTTTCCCCTCCATTATTTTAATAAGATACTTTTTTTTTTGTTAACAAAAATAGGAGTCATACTCAGAAATGTGATGTATAGAAAGCCAAAGACAAAGAGTTCAGAAATATAGCACTAGCTTTACACCAGTGATAGCCTTTTACCCTGTCTGAGTCAAATTAATGTAAAAGTGATTAAGATCCAGAAACTCTGATCATTCTAACAAGCAATCGCCACCCCACCCACAAAACCTCTGCTCTGCAAAACCAAATGAAACCTTACCTAGCCAAAAATGGACAAAGCCCTTTTGATATGAGTCTTTTCTGGTACTGCCAATAAATTGCCATGAATTTTCTGACATACGACTACTTCGTAATCCAACACAGAACACAAGGCACAACATGTTAAAACAATTTAGCAGAACAGACAATATTTCATAAATGGTAACTCATATGAGTATGAAGTGATTTAACAATTATCACTGGACCAATGCAGTTATGTACGTCATGTCAAATCTTCATACTCAGAGATGTCTGAGGTAGTAAGAACGTGTCTGAAGAAAGAAAGACCGGCAACATTCTATGTGTCACACAGACCTTGTCGACTGGCCTCGGCAGCTCAGAGCAGAAGGTCGATAGAAGCTGTTTTAGACTCCTTTCCCGAGGAGTGTTAGTGGGCCAAAGAGAGATGCCCAGGTGAGAAACATTGTCAGTCATCTATCTGTACTGACCTCTGTTTTCTCCCTAAGGATAATTTAAAGTAATTTAAAGATAATTTAAAGTAAGAGGGTTACAAGAAAGATAATTGCAGTTCTTTCTAGTTGGGATAACACATTCGGGATTTTCAGATGCTGTACCGCCATGTTTTCTGTTCATTTGTTTTTAATAAACTGACTTTTTCATATATACAAGAATCATAACTCTGATACAATCCTGTAGCAACAAAATGAAACGCTTTAGTAGGGGTCACCATCCAACACAGTAATCAGCAGATTGCCTTAATTTCAAACACTACAAATACATATCTTTTGAAATTACTATCACAGCGAGGACTATTAGATTTGATGTTCAGTGTTCTTTCCTTCAAGAGGGAAGAAATTATTTCATACAGGTCTGATCAAAGTGACCTCTTCATTCATTATATTAAAATAGTTCTTTTGATACAATGTAAGTAGAAAATTCATACACTTGAAAACCCCAAAAGAACAGAGTAATTTCTTTTTTTTTTTTTTTTTTTTTAAGATGTACATCGCAGATACACTATGTCCTCCCTCTCCAGTGGGCTTCTGTAACCTGGAATTTTTTCCTTTACTTTTTATATTAATATTAGTTTTACTCTTACCTTAAAATACAAGTTACATTTCAAAATACAACTTACTGCAAAGCGATACAGTAGCATGCTGTCTTACCTCATTAATATTTACACCCAGATAGAGCTTAGGTACTAATCCAAGTTTTACACACCTGGACACACATATAAACAAACAGTGACTACACCACTGTGGTATTTGAACTGAGTCTTTGTTCCTCGCTACAGAAAAGGACCTGTAGGCCGGGAATATTTTAAAATAAACATCACATATATCCTCATGAATTGACACCTAAATAACTAACTCTTTACATTTTGATAACCGAGTGGCAATTTTATAGCTGAAAAACAATTGTCAGTATACATGAGACTAACCACACAGACTTTCACCTGTAGAAAACGATAGTTTCACAAATTGCTTCAGACAGAGCTAGATTAATCAACTCCATCACCCCTAAATTAATTATACAGCAATTATTTTCTGATGTTTTAAATGTCTTCTGATTATGTCGTACTCAGTAATTCTCAAAGTGTCTACATCTTAATATGATTTCCGATGTTATAACAAAAATTGCTGATTGTTTCTTACTAACATAACTTTTTCATGCTCTAAAGACTTAATCATCCATTTTATGAGTTCTTAGGTAACTGTTCTAAACATCCCCAACCTGGCAAAGAATATTTTTAACTGAATAAATTTTAAACCTTGAGTCATGAATAGTTTTTTCCACACAGACCAGAGAAGATGGACACTTACGAGAAACTTTTTACTATCTGTAGGTCATCTGAATATGAGGACCTTTGCACTCCAGGGAGCTTATTGGCATTATTTTTGCAGGTCTGTAAGCCTGTTGGACTGCAGAGGTCCTAAACTTTCAGCCATTTTCTCAGAACAGAATAAAACTGAAATTGAAAGAGACATGAAGTAGGTCAATAAGGACAAATGGAAAGACTTTAGGAGGAAAATTATATTCTCAAGTACATCTAGAGTCCAGATAAATGGAGGGGAAGCCTTCTAGAAGATACTATGGGTGGGTATACTGAGTCCCTTTCCAGAAAGCAAGTCCCCAGCAGAGAACTCTTATTTCTAAGAGAGCAGGAGGAGCCTCTGGAATAGGACTGTTGGGTCAGCTAAGCCTATGATTGAGTAAATAAGAAAGATGAAAATAAAACAAATTACATACTGACCGCCTGAATTAGGGTCACATACGTGCAGTATGAGATTGGACTTCTTAACCTTGCATTCAAGAACCAAACCCTTAGATTTTAGCAAATGAACTTTAGATCATAAATTCTTAGTCTCTTTAGAGTGTAAGTTCTAGACAAGCCCCTGAGCAACCTGATCTAATTGGACCTGCTCTCAGCAGAGAGGGTTGGTCTAGATGACCTTTGGAGGTCCATTCCAACCTAAATTATCCGTTGGTTCTGTGATTCTTCAAGCAGGACACGTCCATTTGATCTGTGTTTATAAAGCATCTAGGGTCCAAGACCTTCAGGTGCTACCACAGAACAAACAAATAAGAATCACTAACTGCCAATTTGTTCATACAGTTCATATAAAGTAATACAAGGAATGGTTTGGTCAGCCTCAGATTACCTACTGGGCTCTAATAAGGCTATTTTTTCTTAAGCATATCTCTTGTTTTCCTGTACTCAATAGTATATTAGACTCACAAAAAAAAAGGTACACAGACATCATCTGCGATTTATTACAAATCCATGGCTGCTCTGGTTCATGTTTTAAAGAAGCTTTCTTACTGATTGGCAGCTGAAGCCACTGAAAAACATAAGCAAGCCTTTCTGATAAGACGAAAATAAGTTACTTAACTAGTAACCAGTATTCATTATAAAATAATGCACATAGAAGGTATTTATGAGTTCCACTGAGGATGTGTAAACCCAAAATAGAAAATTCAGCTCAAACCCATAATTTTACCATCGCCACAGTTGTAACAACTATTAAAAGTTATTGTGACCGTAAAGACATGTGTCTGAATACTGATAAGGAGGATGATGGGACAACTCCTGAGCCTTGCACAATGGACCTCTAAAATCGTTCAATTACCCTTTTGCAGGTTTCTGCAGCATGGCACGCCTTGCCAAGGGGACAACAAAGCCCACACAGTAGCTTTAAGCTGTGCCTTCTCAATTTCGGGGAAAGAAGAGCTGCCAGAAAATGTATTGCCTGCAGGAACCACCCACTGGGGCTATACATAGGTAGCACAATTCAGTGCTATCAGAAATCACAATATATACAATAAATGGCAAAATCTGTACCTCCTTGGATTTTACCATTAAGTACATACCTCTGCTTCACTACTATTTTTATTGTGTCCAATTTCAAGTACTTCCGACGATAATAACAAACCCTCCCACTGACACGTATGAAAGATAACCAGTGTGTTTGTAACCCTGTTGCCTGGAAATAGTAGGTCCAGAAATAGTTGGCGCTAAACTTTAAATAAAATTACAGAACACTTTCAACCTTTCTACTCTCGCTGTGTAAATGTGAAAGTATTGTAAATCTTGTTGACAGTTATTGCCATATCTATTGGCACACAGTCAGCAGCAGTTTGAAAAGTGTTGTGCAGCATAGCTAGTGCCCATTACCTGTCTCCCTACATTTTCTTACAATTTATTTTCACTCCAGCAGGCAGCACCTCACAATGCCATTAATTTCTTGGGCAGCTCATACTTTCCAATACAACCTACGTTACAATGCGCTCTTACAAACAACCTGGTGGTTTACCGGCAATGCTTAGCAGTGTCAGGAGGGAGGCTACGATTTAAAGGCAGCAGGTAAAAATGGAGCAGGTCACGGAGACGCCGTGGTCCGACTGAACCTCCTCTCCTTTAATTTGACTTAACATCAGCACAAGCGCACAAAATCACCAGACTTACACTTGGGCTCTGTAAATATGTGATTCAAACAACACTACTACCAAGCACTGCTTTTTGTTGGTGGCTTTGGACACATGCTTTTGCTACACAGTATTCCGCTAACAGCATATTGGCTAGCAGATCATGGGTGCTTATATGAAGACAACAAATGGAGGAAGAGGAGAAAAACCGAAGATTTAAATTCATTATAACAGAAAGTACGGAAAGAAATACAGAAATCTCTCCTTGCAGAGTAATTAGGCACTAGCATGCTTCCAATATATATTTATAGCTACACATACTTGAACGCTTTGGTTAACACAAGTCTTTGCAGAGTGAGGGAAAAAAACCAATCCAACAGAACAAATTCAGGTTTTTTAATCCAACTGAATGAACCTCACATTTTTGCTTTAATTTATGCTTCTTTTTCTGCATCTCTGTGTCTCATAAACAAACACTGATTTTCTCCTATAAATTCCACTTCTACCTCTAGCGGATAATGCAAGTGTATATACACCCAATCTGTAGTCTTACTGGGTTCCTCATATCACTAGTATTTTTAGAATATTTTGCTTATTTTTTTATTAGTAATACTAATGTGTACATTAACTGAAGCCGTCTCTCCTGTTGTTACTCAAAATTAAATTGCTGTCAATCTGACACCTTTTGCAAACACTCAAGGAACTTGTAATTTTCTATTAACAAGTAACACAAAACTAGAATGTATCAGAGGATATGATTATGTGCTACAGCAGCCAAAAATGATCTACTAGGCTATTCTAGTTTTATTTCTGTATCTTTAATCTAAAGATTCAGGCACCTGGGGCAGGGTTAAATGAAAAAACAATCTGAGTAATATTCTATCAGGCATTCCGAGGGAATACTTGTCTGCCATTAAACAAATTGAATATTGCAGAATGGTTATTGCAGGTTTTTGTACAAAGGTCACAATATAGAAACATATATTTGGCATCAGAAAATATTACTGTAAATCTAAACCATATATGCAAGTATCAAGTCACATTTAGGATTTTGGGGAGGGGGGGGTGGCAATCACTCACAACATTCACATGTGAAGGGAGCCTGAAAGGGTTAAAACTGTCTCCGTCTTAAATTCATCCAACTTTTCTACTTCATTTTTATCATTTTCCATGTGCTTGCAATGTTTTGTAATAACAGGCCAATTCCTTAACTCACATAGGAATGTAAATTACAATAATCACATGCATTCCTTTCCCCAAGAAATGAAACACCTGTTGTAGTTAGTTAATTGCTGACTTTTTGTAAGCTTTTGGAAGAAAAGTAACATTTACAAATAATTTATATGTGAAAAACTTCAGAAGCAGAGAAACACATGAATTATAAAACCGGTATGAAACTCAAAAACTATGTTGAGACAGTAACAGATGTTTTCACTTTGTTAATTAAAAAAAAAAACTCTGTATCAAAGTACCATAATAGGATATGGTTATTTTATAACTAAGATGGGGCTACTTTCTGTTGTCAGATGGGTTTAGCACTTCTGCAGTAATCGTTACTCACGCCATATAGCAGTAGAAAATAAAAATTAAGCCCTACAAAAATATGAGAATGTATGCTTCTGTAAAAAAAAGTGTATGTACATAAATCAATATACAATGTAGAAGATATATCCAAGAAATGTTTTTTAAAATTTATTCACTTGTTATGGAATTCTTGCCGAATAGAGGAAACGGCATGTATTCGTGTGATTACAAAACCCAAAATGTGAATTAAACATGTCTGTTTTCAAATACATACATGCACTCTCACTTTTTTTTAACCTGAAACTTGTTAATATTTTTCTCGTCTGCATTTAGGTATATAGACAATGTGAAATTCTGCCCCAAGCTACGGTACTTTATTATTCATTTATATATTTCTGATAATTTTAGTGGAATTACCCCAAAAAGGAGCTACATCCTGCACTAATGGTCTTGCACAAATATCCACATTTGATGCATGGCATAACAAATTTTAAGTAACAATTACTCATCTGCTATATTAGTAAACTCCGAATCATAGATTGACCACACCATACTGTTGCCACTATGCTGGATGAGCTGCTGAAACACGGTAGGAAAGTTATAATCAGAGCAAAGACCAACGTGGAGGAAAGACGCAAGGGAAGAGTTCAGGAAAGGCCAAGTTTAGCTTCTCCTGTCATGCAAAAGACAGCAAATTATTACAGAGCTTTACATCCTGCAAAGTGTATTTTCAAGTGAAACCAATTGTACCAGCAAAGCTGTGTGTTCAGTACTAAAACTGAGGGGGGGAAAAAAACCCCAAAACTTCTTCAGTTTTGCTACAATGAAAAATTGTACTTGTTTCTACTTCTGTAGAGAGTAGGGGGAAAAAACTGGGTATTCCATTGACATATTCTCATCATTTACCACATCTTAAGTAATGGCTATCATACAGGTAAGTATTCATTTACCTGGGTTAATAAGGTGCAAGAGTCATGAAGGGCTCCCAGCAGAGTTAAGCACAGGCAGTACAGTGGAACAGGTCATACGAGCCTTCTGCAGACACCTGTATGCCACAGGACCTGCACAAGGTGCACATAAAGGCATATCCCTTGTTCCAGGTCAGAGAGATCCAGACCAAATTTACCTTGAACTCTGTAGAGGAGCCTGAGCTGCTCTAAGGAGCTGGCTGAATACAAGAAGCTTAGCCACATCAGCAAGGTGATGTTTCCACTATTTAGCAGCCAAAGCAAGTCCCAGCAGAATATTGCATTAACGGTGCTGCTGGCACAGAACTTGGTTTGATTATTTGCGTGCTACATTGTAGGTGTATCCTAAAACAATACTTCTCGCTTGCTATTTAACATGCCATCCCTCCCAGCCTCACCTTGTTCTCTGTACAAACCAATTTACTGGGGCTTTTTTTATACAACGGCTAGAGTTAATTTCACCTACTGCATTCAATGTCATAGGAGTTATACGTGTAAATCCCTGTACTTAGAGATAAGATAGTCCTTTATGCCATTTTAATCAATCTTTGTCATGGGTATGTTACTTAATAGCTCTGTCTTCC
The DNA here is from genome assembly GCA_013398225.1 of Steatornis caripensis. Taxonomy (NCBI): domain Eukaryota; kingdom Metazoa; phylum Chordata; class Aves; order Caprimulgiformes; family Steatornithidae; genus Steatornis; species Steatornis caripensis. Next base: position 144,702 of record VZSC01002399.1, on the reverse strand, counting down.
TATAGAAAATGAGCAACTTAAGGGAAATGAAACTTTTCAAAGATACATTTTCCTTCTGGCAGTCTGTGAAATACACCATAATTACCCTCTTTCGATGAATAACGTTTGAAAGAAAATGAACATTCTGTGCACCAAAAGGTATAATACAATGACAATCTCAACTGCCTTGTAAATAAAAGGAAATTGTTTTTCTACTATGATCTATACTGCACAGAAACATATATACATGTTTTATAAATATAAAACCAAATCAGACTATCAAACCATTTTTCAAGGTCCTACTACTTCCTAATAACAATAAAATCAGTATTTCACAGCAACAAGACATTGTATTTATATTTCTAAAAGATTCAAACTGCGTTACGAATTATGGACTCCATCCCCCAGGCCTATGGGCCTACTTGTATGAACAAAGCTCCTGCTGAACAGAGCTCCTCTTGAGTAATAAACGTATCTAGAGGAAAAGAGTGCACCCTAAAGATTTGCTGCTGGGCTCAGGGGGAAGAGGGGAAAAGGTTTTTTTAATAGCATAATCAAAGCATGACTGTCCAGCCCATATTCTCCTACTAGGAAAACTATGCTATCGTTAACAGCCTGGTAAAATGAACCTTTGCCTTTCAGATCTTACAAACCAATGGGTCCAACGCTCAATTTAACTAAGTGCCTACGACAGAGTACCATTTACCCCGTCATTCCAGTGAACGTGCACATGCAGCAAAATTAAGGCGTTAAAGCCACACAATCTTCAGTAGCTAATATGGGACAAAGGCATTTGAATACCAACTCACCCCTCAAAATCAACCACAATCCAGGTTCTGAGTTAGGAAAACTACCAGCGCCATCACTTTGTTATGTTGCGTACCTCAGTGCCTTTCTCACCCCTACATCGTGTCTAAACTCACAACTCATTGCTTAAAGTAAAAGAAGTGGGAACTTGTTAATGTGGAAAAACTGACATTCATTTCTTCCTCCCTTCCCCCACCAAAATCACTGCCTCCACAGAGCTAAAATACTGCTGATTAGTCATAACACACCACAGTATGAAGCACACTGCTCCACAGCTTCTAGGGGAACAAACAAAAACTAGGAACTACTGTATCAGTAGAAGGAACTTATCAGTTGCGTCTTGCAGCACCTTAGGCTGGTCCTGGATTTGCAGGAACAGGTGTTTTCACAGGGGCAAATTAGCAGGGGGTCCTTGCCCTTCTTGGATTTGCAACCTTGCCAAAGCCAGAGATCAACACCTCGCACACTGATGAGCTACACCATGCAGCTGCTCTTGGTGGGATGGCAGCTCCCACCGCCTGTTGAGTTCTCGCTTGAGACGTGGTGCAAAATGCCTGGAGCGGTGGCCAACTACTGCTGTTCAGCAGACAGAAGAGGCAACGCACAACGGCCGAGTGCTGCAACACAAATGCGCGCAAAGGAAATGGGATATTCAGCATACCAGCAAGGGTTTTAAAAGGTGATGAAATAACGCAGTCCAAACTAAAGTGAGGGCAGTATATAGCACCATGGAACGCTACTTCATTTTACAATGCTATTGATACTATAATCCCCCAAACAGGCCTTGCCCTGCTCGATTCCCCAACACCTGGAAGTTACATATACTCCAAGCAGGGTTTGCACACACTGGAAGGACAGACATTCTGCCATGGTCCTTTCTGTAGATTAGTCAGTAGATTAGCGACTACAGTGTTCATTAAAGATGCGGGACACATCAGCACTGGATCTGTAGAAGAGAACACGGTTCAGCTCAACAAAGCTTAGCACTAGCAGAGCCGTACCTGGTTCCCACTCCTGCTCCAAGGATTGTTCAAATATTTAATAAGCTGTTGTCTCATGCAGCACATACAGAAGTTCATCTCACCACCTTGTCAGCTGGAGGTAAGGTGTCTAACCCCACCTAATACTTAGGCACCACTTACAATAAATGGAGACAGTGTCACCTCCAGTGAGCATTCTGTTCTGCCTAGCTTACACCCTTATCTGAGCATGCGACAAACACTTTTCTTGAGGTGACTATCTACTGGCCATAGGGTTGATTTTCAGAAGCTGAAGTTAATGGCATCCTAACTCTGACAGTCCTCACAAGAATCTGATTTACTGTAAACAACAATAATAAGAAATTCCACATAGAAATATGTGAAGTTTAGGATAAAGCTTCAACGTATACTTTAAGATGTGTAGAATATGGTGCATGCTTAGACAGTAAAAAAAAAAATGCCTGAATAAATGTAGGATTTTTCTTTCTAATGTTATAACTTTGAAGAAATATCTGGATTAGAAACATAAACCTTGCTATTTATTTAGGGGATTTCTCTGCCTTACTGGTTTCAATCAGGGACAGAAAATAAAGTGCCAAAACCCATGAAAAAAGCTGCTCTTTTCAGAGGAATTAAACAAAATTTATGAAAGAAATTAAAATTTCATACAAGGATAATTTCGTGTTATTTTCCAAGCAAAGAAATTCAGGTACATAACTAAACGAAGTGAGTATGTAAGCCAAACATTCAAAGCATTTTAGATTCATGTCACACTATAACTCATCATGTGTATATTTCCTAAATTTACACCCTAGAAATAAGTGGGGTTTATAGTAGTTTTCATATAGTAGTTTTCATATAGTAGTTTTCATATAGTAGTTTTCATATAGTAGTTTTCATTGAAATAACCCACTGAACTTCATACAGTTAATACTTTGACCCGACACATATATCACCTATGATTAGTCCTATTTAGATAGGCAGACAGGACAGAGATGGATTCTCCTTTCTTTTTAACCTTTTTGGGGAAATCAAACACAGTATCTGCCATAACCCTTTTAAATTTAACTTATTTGACTACTTAACAGGGAAACTTGGTTTCTTCTTCTTTTNTTCATACAGTTAATACTTTGACCCGACACATATATCACCTATGATTAGTCCTATTTAGATAGGCAGACAGGACAGAGATGGATTCTCCTTTCTTTTTAACCTTTTTGGGGAAATCAAACACAGTATCTGCCATAACCCTTTTAAATTTAACTTATTTGACTACTTAACAGGGAAACTTGGTTTCTTCTTTTTTTTCTCATATGCATGTTAGAGAAGTTGCAGGTCTTCTTGGGTTTTCTCATTAGAAAAATAACACCAATGCTAGATTTTCATTCTTTATACTTCTTCCTTACCATTATGGACAAAAGATCTTTTTCCTTAAATGTAGGAAGACTTGAACAGAAGGGAGTCTCTTTGCTTATCTAACAGTTTTATCGTCAAAACTTGGCTGAGAAAGTTGTCTTTCTCTTCACTTTTTCAAAGAAATGCATTAACAGATTTTCTATTTCTGTGTTCGTGCTTCCTCTTTTCCCAGGTTCACTGTTCTTTTTCTGTTATTTTTCACAGAAATAGAAACCTTTATGTATATTGCCCAGCAAGGTATTTCCAACATACATGCCCTGTTTTGGCTAGAGACATACACCTCAGTTTGTGTAGAAACTTCCTAAACAAGAACCATAAATGGTTTGCAAGCTATCTCAAATGCAGGAAGGTGTTTATACACTCCTGTTAGCTATTCTAGTGAGTTTGAGCCTAGCTCAGAACAGTGTGTAATTATTATTTCCTTTTGTGTTTAAATTATTTAGTCACTCATTTTCATTAGTTAGATGTATTTCTGCTTCCTTGAATTCTGAATACCAAATGTATTACCTCAAGTTCTTAAACAGATATTGTGATCAACTTAATTTACCTTTTTATTTCTTGCTTTCTCCAAAGTTAACCCAGATAACCTACAACACTGATTACTAAAATTGGTAGAACTTGATTGTATCGCTACTATTTGCTTTCATCAAACTATATATGTATGGGCACAAAAATACCTAGTTAGGATTGCTGAGGCAGCAATTAAATTATTTTACTGAGATACTCTGTCTAAACAACATTGTTTCTGAAGTTGAATGTCTTAACATAGACCAGCTATGACATATCTATAATTACTTATCTCTGTGGTAATGTGTTAATGGCTACATTGCCCCAAACTGTCTAAACAAGAAATAAGGGTGATTACATTATGTAGCCATTAGATTATCCATAGCATTTAATAAAGATATTATTATAGAGTTCATTACACATGCTTGTACTATGTCATAAATAACCTGAAATCTACCAATAGTGAATACACACTGAATATATTCAGTGTACACAGTATACATACTGTGTATACAGAACACAGTTTCTAGCTTTTTCAACTTACGAAATTAATTCATATTTAGTCATCTCAAAATTAATAATGTGCCAACATTTTAAATTTTGGGAATTACAAACAGCGAGACGTCACCTGGCCTGAGTGCAGTTTATGAAAGACCTCCATAAATTAAACTAGTCTGCTAGCCCACAAAGTTTATAAGTTGTTTAGAAAACTCTTGTCAGGAATCCCCTAGCTATAGAGAAGCTTGGGATGACATTCTCCCCTCCCCTGTAGAGTGGAATTTCAGACCTAATAAGAAAGGTAATTTCTCCTTTCTTGCTACGTAAAGATATTTTTAAGTGTTTTAAGGCTTTCCTGGTCTCTGCATGTCCCCTATTTTTAACTGTAGTGAACTCTCCGTATACACATTATTCTATTTCCTAAACTTCTGCATTTCCATTCAGAAAGTCATAATGCAGTTATCAGAGATTTCCGCATGGAGTTATTGACTCATATTGGTAAGCTTGGTTTATGCCTAGGTGCTGTGACACGAATGCACATTGTCTTCAATTAGTCTACTAGTCTGGCATGTTGCTGCACAGTAGCACACTGCAGCTCTTTTAACAAGCTGCACAGATCAACGTGATAAATATTTGGTTAAGCATCAGTGTGCCTAGTGATGTACAAAATAAAAAGGAAGAAACTATTGCACTGAAATACTTACAAACTAAAGGTTTCACACATTAATAGTTCCTACATAATGCCTTCAGGAATGAGTCCATTGAGGTGATTGGAACTATTTGTAGAAAACCAAGTTGCATATATGTTTGCAATAAAGTCTTAAGAGACTTTAAAGTTTAAAAGATATTCCATTTCAGGACAGGGCTCTAACAACTTCAGCAACGAAAGCAAATCAAAGTATAACAATATTCACCCCAAAAGGAATTCTACTCCACTCAGCAAAAAGCTTACTAGAAAGATTTTTCAAAAGAATTACTTCCTTTTTGTCACAAAAGGTTTGGAAATTTTAGTGTCTCTGTGACGAAGAAAATTTTGCTGTTTAACACAACATAAGTGGCATACATTTCACGTAAGGTACGCTGTCAAGATTCAACTTATGTTTTGGATGTAATTTCCAAACAACAAGTAGACCAATTATTTACATTTATGTTTCTCAACTCATCCTTTAGTTTCTGTGCAGTACGTTCATCTTTTTAAAGCATTGTTTTTTGGCATTTATCAGTATCTGTGTATATCCAAACAAAAACCCTGTCCAAATAATGTTCAAGGATAGTTCACAGTTACATCTAAAATCTGTACTTAGAAAAAAATTGATTGTGGATAGATGCACCATAGATATGCACATACTAGAAGATTTTAAAACACAACAACAAGTGGAAACATTGCAAGTGTCAGTTTCATAAAGTCAAAATAATAACTAAATAATCTACTTTCATGGATTGTCACATATATCTGTAGTTATATTTTTTCCTAATGCATCGATTTTGTACAATAGAAATGGTAATGATAAATTAGAAATTAAAATGAAATTAGATTAGAAAAAACAAAACTTGATTTTTACCCTAATCACATCTGTTGAAAGACCCTCCATATTTCTGCATAGGAGCTGAAATGAAAGCTGTAGTATTTTTTTCCATTAACAAAGAATAGGATAATATTCAGTATATTACAGGTAAATAAGGTTTTCTTTCCAATAAGTTATAAGTAAGTTAGATAAATATATTTTCACATAGGTTTTATATGAAAATACCAAAGCCAGTTACTAGTTAGATAGAAATATGATACACACATACCTATATGCTATCAGTGCCAAATTTTGCTCTTTAGTGTACACACACAACTCCTCATGTGATAAGCAGGGAATATACTTAAATAGTGCAGATTTTAAATCACTACATTTCAATACACTTTTTTTCACACTATCTGCATATAATCAGATTGTTTTCCAAGTGGGTGTCCATGTGATTACTTAAATTCCAAATTGTGGTTTGGCTACTGAGTATGCCGAGGGGGATAATGGGAAGGGCAAAGAAAACACAAGCCTTCTTGCATGAAAAGATGACAACTCCAAATAGGGGAAAAGAGAGGGGAGCAGGCTCAGAGGAATACATCTTCCCTGAATTGTACAGATATATAAGAAATAAAAAAGATTTGGCAGAACTTTGACCCTTTTTTCCTGCAGTATTGATCATGTTGCACGTACATGGCTCGTGTTAGGTGATACACACAAGAGCAGGGGGAGGACAGCAGCAGGACCTCACAGAGGTTTATTCTTCTTTGGAAGATCTCAAAGTCCTTCCGGGGCTGTTTCAAGAGGAGCAACACAACATGCTCAGGGGCAACAAACTACCCAGAGTGAGGAGACAGCCTTCACTAGTCCATGCAAGTATCCCATGTAAGGGCTCAGACTTTGAACGCTAAACTTCAATCTACGTATTTATGGTCAAGTTATAAAACCACAAAAGCAGAGAGACACCAAGAATACAGATTGATATTCAGTCAAAAAACCCCACAGTTGCACTGCATTTGAAAAAGAGTAGAAGTAAATCTGCATGCCACTGAGAAGTCCCACGTAAGAGTAAAAAAAACCACCACCCAACAAAACCCAACACCAAAACCTGACATATATATTGATATGAGAACACGAGAATGTTTGATTACTGTCTCCTAAAAAGTGCAGTGGTTAGCGGTCAAATGATTAGATTGGACATTTGGACATAAAATGATTGGATTATCTGGACATAAAATGAACTGAAAGGATATAAGGAAACAAACAAACACAAGTTAACATGCAGATATGTATTTACTATGGTTCCCAATACCTATTTCTGCACCAGGAATTAACATTTGGTAAAATGTTTTCTTCAAACTAAAAAGTAAAATCCAAATGTCCCTAAGAAAATGATCAGCTAGACAATATTGGGCTCCTGGATTTGCTTGTACAAAGCTAGTGAAGGAATCATAGTGCTTCACAAGTGACAGGCAGTCAGTGATTTCCACAGTGGGTAGATTTAGATTTATCAAAACTATTTGAGAAGCATAGGCATAAAATTGATTGAATTCCATTATTCAGCAATCAACTTGAATACTGAGATGAAGAAGCACACTCTAACCTGAGAATCTATCTTAGTTAGCAGAATTAAGTGACTATTCTTTGCAGTATAAGATAGGAGTTGATCCATAGCGCAAATCAGTTGGTTCTCAAATGTTCACACCACGTTCATTTTGGAGTTTTACTCTGAGGTTCCATAGACTGAACCACCACTTGAAGTGAGAGCACGTGCTGCACCCCGCCCTCCCGCCATTTAAAAAGAATCCAGTTTGCACACTCAAGACTCTCAATGTTGCAAACAGGAATGCAATAAACATGGACAACTGGGAAATCCAAGAAGTGTACTCCTGTTAAGAACTAAAATGCTACTGTAGATGCAACCAATAATACTATCCAAGTACTCAGTGATGAGTGCTCCAGCTTCTGATATTGGGTAGTCAATCTGCTTTGAAATTGCCTTTTGGTTGAAGCTTCTTCCATCCACAGCGCATGTAAAGTGATTAGAAACTAAGTCATGAGAGTAGTTTTTCTAAAGTAAGATGCTTACTGTTTGCATTCTGAACACTTCGACAGACAATGTAGGAGTTTCTGTTCAGTCTTCAGTATTATTATTTAATTTTTTCCTGTCCAGGAAAATGGAAATGGAGTGTAACAATGTCCTTCTAATACACTAAAAACAGTCAGTAGTTTGAAGTCACTATTACATATGTATCAAATTTATACATAACTTCAATAATTAAAGAGGTTATAACACCTTGTTCCACTACTATGAAAAGGGTGAAATGTCCTGACTTCCTTATGTTCAGAAGCAACACAAAAGGAAAAATTTTGGTGAGTCCATTACCCAACAGCCTGCCTCCATCTCTAGAACACCAAGACATAATATAGAAATTGTGTATGCAGAAGCTTAGCAGCTGATAAGACTTCAGCTGACAGGGTGTATTGGTAAGTTACTTTGAGATACTGAGAACATATGCCAAATTGTTAAAACACGCAGAAATTTTGAGTCCTAGTACCTACTGCAACCTCCGAGCCATAGAACTACTTTATTCCTAACTTTTGTCATCCAGATAAATCAGCTGGATTAAAACTACAACGTATATTGATTAACTAAGAGATAACTAGTGACTTAAACATCACTGCTGCTGAAATGTAACAAATAGGACATCCAAAAGGATTACAATAACATCAGATAGTTAAAGTCCAAACTTTATTCATTCTGAATAAGGAGGAGAAGCAGGACGATACTCTGAAGAAGGAGATACTCTTTTCCATAGGTCCACAGGATAAAAAGAGGAAAAAAAAAAAAGTTTCCAAAGTCTGGTCTGTTCATCCCTTGGTGTGAACAAAACAATGTTTTATAATCACTAGAGCTTGTGATAAGCAGTGATGTGTTACAAAGCGCAGTATTCAGATAATATGAAGTAGAATAGAGATTACTGTAGATTTTGTCAAAAATTATTGCCAAAATTTATGGAGCAAATGCTCCCAATCACCAGGAAAGTATATGATCCCTGAAAGGATGGATCACGCCCACGTAAGCATATGCATTCAAGGATTGCATACAGCATCACAGTATAGTAGTACAAAATGTATAGACAGCCTGCTCTTGTTACTCTGAAGTAATTTTCCACAGCCTCAGGCCAAAGTCTGTTAGAAACAGGGCATGATTATCCCCTAGTTTCATGTACACTGACATTAAGAAGCATTGTAAATGCTCCGTAAGCCTTTTCCAACTCCGAAAACTCCAGGTACTTCTAGACTGAATATCGTAGTAGCAAACAGTGCCGCACGGTGTTGCAAGTGTATAGACTGTAATTGTGAGCACGTCTTTGTTTATGCCTTTGCTCCAGTGTTTCCCATCAGAAGTGCTAAATGTGTAAGAAAAGAAATAGCTAAGAACCGTTCATCCTTTTTCTTGACAAGAGGCAATACAAGGGCAATTATACAACTGAGTTGAGTGCAGGAAGCCAGCTAATCTATATTAATCTGTAAACTTACCTTGGCATACAAACTTCAATTCCTTGGCGTCTGTGACAGTGGTTCTTTTATCTGACCTCTTCTTTTCTGTCCGACGGTGGCTACGTCTTTTCTTTGTCTCTCCCCAAAGATTCGATCCACCATGCATGCTTGGGATGTTCAGAATGGCAATTCCTTCCAGAGAAATATTGGTTAAGTCTAGCTGAATTCCATCACACTGATTAAGAAGGAGAAAAAAGGAAAGGGAAAAAAAAAAAGGCAAAAAAAAAAAAAGAAAAAGAAGAAAAAGAGAGAGAGAGAAAGCAGCAAAAGAGAAAAAAATCAGAATGTTCTATCTATCAGATATTTTTCTTCAGCAGTTCATCACTCTTAATATTGTTAACAGTTTCTTCAGTGTTTACACCTAAGATGTATCTGGAAAGGAGGTATGAGATAGGAACAGATCCTTATTCAGAAGGCAAAACATCATTCCTAGTCAGCTCTTGATTGCTTAAGTGTGGGACTATTTGGTAGAGTCATGTTGTTATCTGCTACCTATTCATTGACTCAAGTGAAATATATGTGTAGCTTCACTACAGCTATTAGCAGAAAAACGTTTATACTACAAAAATTTCCATAGCAATAACTAGCTATTTTGTTCCCTGCTCCAGCTAAATTGTCTGTCTTGCAATTTCCCAATGATACTTCTCATTATAGCACCTGAGTCCCTCCCACAAGAAACTGAATACAAAAGTCCCTACATACAAAACATATACAGCTTCATGGAAAAGGACCTAAGCAGGCCCCGAGAGCACAGAACACCACACTGATACTGGTTTCAATCCAAAGGCACAACTGGCACATTAGCACAGGGCTCTGCCTGACTGAAAACTCCTACTAAGAGATAAGATTAGTAAAATCGGGTGCAGCAACATGCAGATGCAGCTACAGCACTCCTAATCCGAGAATGTCCATCAGGCAGTTCTCTGAAATATGCAGCACTGCTGAAGCAAAACAGAAGAGGTACCAGTGCTCTAAGAGTCTTCCAAGACTTACCGGACACACAAGAGAAATTTCACTCTGTGGGATAGTTCCCCTCAGTGATGGAATCACTACTGTTAGGGCACCTTGCGTCACTAGTGTGTGTTTCTCCCACTTCCTACAGCAAAACTGGACATTGAGGCATTTTATAGATGCACGTTCCTTTGCTAAATCTGGCTTCAAATTATGTCCTATAAAGGGACCTTAATTTTCACTTCCAGAAGAATGGTTCAGGGACCTTAACTTATCAGCCTGTTCAGTGACAAACTGCAGCATCTTCCCAGATGGCAAAAGCCTACAACATTTGCAAACACAGTTCACCTGACACACATTGAATGGGATAGGTCGTAGCTTAATAGGCTACACCTAGCCTTCACTGACTATAATTTAAGTCCTCCTCCCTACTCACGTTGCTTTAGGATCAGGGGAAGCTCCTAAACCATATAAAACATAGTAAAATTCTGAAGAACCCTCACACAAAAAAAGAAGACCCAACTTCAGTTTGCTACAGTTGAACCCGCAAGTGGAAGCCAAAGCACCCAGTTCGACTTACTAATTCACTGAACCAGCCAAAGCTCCCAGGATTCATATACCTGTACCTTGGCCAGAGGTAGATTAGCTTCATGCCTCACAACGTAGAATATATAGATACCCTGGCAAGTCACACACACCTTATAGTGTATAGCAGCATATTTTTAAAACATTAGATCCTACTCCCGCAATGTTCTTCAAGCCAGAGGGTCCAGTCATGCATTAAAATTGATTAAAGGTCTTGTTTTTTAATTCCAATATATAATAATCAGGAAGAAAACTGGAAAAATAATTAACCATGCTTCAGTAACAGTCCACTGTCATCTCGCAGCTTACTGCTCTGGGGGTCACTGGCACTTTTTCCTCTCTGCCTAAACTTTTATCACAGCTTTGAAGAAGAAAAGCAAAGCACAACTCAAAAATAACTGCAAGTAATTATTGGTTTACCCCGAAACTCTCTGTTATCACAAAACAGAACCGTGTTATGATGCATACTCTGCATCTTCTTAATTCTTCTAAGAAGAGTGTACATCTGGAGAGAGAACAATTTCAACATCAAGGTTTCCATTTCGTATTTACTCTTCAAGAATTAAATTTTAAACCTGTGGATTATACTCTTACAGGGAAATCTTTAAAGTCAAAAGGCGTGTCTGGAGGTAAGTTGGCAGTTGTGGCAACTACTGTAATTGAAAGTGTAACTTCTTAATCACGCTTTTCTTACAAGAAAAAAGGCATGGGTCTTCATGGTTATTCTGGAAGCAAATTTGTGGTTCCCCTCTATATTTTATATGTATTAAATATTAAGATGATTTATTTTACTAAAAATTCTGCTCATGTGTATGCTCACTTACTGCTATACATTCTAGATAAACAGATATTAATTTCATAATTAAAAGTAATCTTGTGTAAATACCCTGCAGGCCTCAATGAATCAAACACATACTGTGTGTCAGGCCTCCCACTGTCTTCAAGTGGAATGTACTGGCTGGATAATTAGATAGTACATATTTTTTAACCTTATTTGCATGCATATTATATCTTTTGCACACTGACAAGCAGCAGTAACAACAAAAGTCAGATTACCACAGGGAATTCCCACAAAGAAGTCTTCATTCCTTATAATTTGCAGCCTAAATTAAAATAATTTGATCTTTGACAAGGATGAAATGTCAAGCAGAAGGGGGTCCTCTACAAGCCACGGCCTGTGGCTTCTGAAATCTGCCTAATTTATGTCAGTCACTTCTTAATACATATTTAAGTATTACACGAGAAAGATGATAAATATGCAATCTGACACCTTTGGTATTTCCCTGCTGTTAATTTATAAAGGTCTGGCGTCCCCCAAACCGACTGGAATTATTTAAAGAAAAGAAGAATCGTGAAATAGGATGGCGCAGGGTCTGGCTTCCATTTTCACTCAATATTGAACACAGCAGGTAGTACACTAAGACAATTATTTGACGAGGCCTCAGAATCCCACAGTGACGAGGAACTTTCTGAATTAGCAAAGGAGGATTTCTTTTGTTCATACACAGACAAGGAGTTTGCGCTACAGGTAGCTCTGCGTTGTCCTAACACATTCATATGCTACAATAACAAAACACAGACGTGTTCTGCTCCTTTTCTTTTTTTTTTTTGTTTTTTTAATTTCAAATAATGCAATGATGCTGCTAAAAACAAAAGCATGCTTTTAAAATGCAGAGTATGCCTACCTAGATTAAACACAAACACTAGCGCTTCTATATCTTTTTTGCCTTCTTTCTTGGCCTCAGGCCCTTGTCGGGCATTATCTTCTACACTTTGAATGCTACACTTCGAAAATATTATATCAAATATTTTCAGATCATCTCTAAGTTGAGGACATATCCATGCCTGAAACCAGCTGAGACCAACGCTTTCCTGTGTAACCAAGTGCAGTATCATGCAAGACTATGTGATCATTTAAACTCCTCTCCCCCACCCATCAATACCAGGTGGTACAGTAGGCTTCCTCTGGTCCCACGGTGCTTTTACGGCGCTGCAGGTATGGACCACGCCATCCCCACTCACACTGCATCTATGCCTACTCTCATTAAATACCCTTCACACACCTTTCTTTATTTCTGAAGTGGAAATAAAGCGTAAGTGCTCTAAACTGTGAAGTCTTAAGCCTCATTTATGGACGCATTATTATAATAAATAAATCTTTAATTTTGCCCTGTTTTTTTTCTTTGGAACCTATGTTTCTCTCCTCAACTTCTTGGATCCCAATTTGGAAATAAAAACATCTCTTATTCTGGATAACGTCAGAATTTAGTTCCAAACTTTCTTCTGCATCTCTCACAGAAGAACATATAGAGAACATGAGACATGAACACACATCAGGAAAGCCAAGCTTAATTAGGTTAGAAATCAAGTATAGGGTTGAAAAAATATTTGTCCACATTTGTTTGATCGCTGTTTCCTACCTCAGAGATACACATCCTTAATCTTCATATGCTTTGTTCTTTTAAAATTTGGCTGTCGAGCAAACGCATTCTTTGTGCATTATATTCAGAGTGAAATGTGGTATCATACGCCAAGCTCTCACTCACAACAACGTCACCAAGCAAGGGGCAACAGGTTAAAAATCAGATGAAAACAGTGCTACTCCCAAGCATTTATAATGTTCAAACAAGAAACATTAGATACAAGCATATTGGCAAGCAATGTTCATTTCATTTACTCATTGTAGATAAATCTGTAAACAACTACCTCCTAACGCTTCTTGTGTAAACATTTTGGAAACTATTTCCCCTACGATTTTTGTCCCTAATTGTAAGACTAATGATAATGACCAGGATCAATGAAGTGAATATTAAGAAACATGTCTCATATACTGGCAATGTAATACTCTATTGGTAATAACAGTGTAAGTGATATGTATTGGTAATAATTATACAACTGGTATGGGCAGGATCCAAACTTGTATGCATACTTGTTTGCTTTGGGGTCTTAAAATTTCATCACCCTTTCAGTGGTTAACAATTACATGGTTTAAGAAGATCGATCACATCTCATTATGTATCAGGCTATGTAAAATTTTTGCTGGATAGAAATACTTTCTTGGGAAAGCCTGCTCTTCAATCTGTATTTAATCATAAGGTACATTTAACTGGCAGTACATTCAAATCAAGCCAAAACAGGTAAGCATTTCTTCCAATAACTACTCAAATATTTTTCAGCCTACATGTACTTAAACCCAAACGTATGAAGCACTGGCTTGGGAAGCAAGGGGGTTTTTTGTTTGGTTTGTTTTTTCCAGGGTTTTTGTTTGGGTTTTTTTGTTTTGTTTTATTTATTCTTTTAATCCAACATGTATGGAGCATGTTTCCACTTTAAAAAGAAACATAACAGCCTAACAGGCAAGCCTGGCATTACAGGTCTTACAGTCTCAGCCTCAGTATTCTTTGCTATTGTTCTGCTACCAGATCCATGATCTCTTCAGATCATTTCAGACTTTGCCTTTCAGGAAGCTTTGACCAGACTCTTACAGCTCTCACCACATCTCTCCGAGTGCCTCATGCTACTGTACAAATAAAATACTCCATTGACGTGTGCAGTTTCTCATTATTATTGGAAAGGAAAAGCACTATAATCCCCTTGAGCAAATATTTTATTATTTAACTTAAATTCTCAGGTTTGTACCTTCACTCACTTGCCATTTTTCATATACTATTTTATAAATATTAGCCTCCCAAACAGTTTATGTAATGTAGCCACTTATTCTATCAGCCATCAAAGTAGTAGCGGCACATTATTTTGGATTCCTATTTTGTCTGTAACTGTCCTGGGTCTTTTCAGTTAATGTTCAATGTATAATGGAAAGATGACCCCTTCTGCAGAGAGAAAAGCTATTTAATGAAGGGGAACGATTAAAAAAAATATATTCTTTAACCTTTCTTCAGGAAAGTAAGTACAATTTTAGGGAATTGAGTTTTAAAGGTTATAAAAACTTGGGACCTAGAAATAATAAGATTTTTTTTTTAATTTTAATCCTGCAGCAGCTCTCACTCTCTCCAACAGCCTTTCATTTTTCCATCTGACCTAGCCACACTCCCTATTGATTTCTAATGTTATATTTCACCTCTTGACCTCGTCTACTGTATTAAGACTTCACTAATCATCAAACTGAACTTTGTTCCAGTGTGCAGGGCTACACTACAAATAGACATGATAAAAATAACATTTCGGAATATAGGGTCGAAAGGATGTGCACTGCTTTGCCTTGTTGGATTCAGGCACTCTGCACCCTTCCTCCCTGTATTTCAGCCAAACTAGTGACATTTCAAGGATAAAGGCAACAATTAGTTTCTTACTTCTATTTCTACAGATTCATGCAGCTTCTTACAGGTGGCTGAGAAAGTTTCCGAAGTGCCAAATTCAAAATACCAAAATTTGTTCTTCATTCTGAAACAAGAAAAAAAGAAAAGAAAAAAGAAAGATCTTATTCACTATCAATATGTGACAAAAGTGATCATCCTGTCTTCCATTATAAGTAATAGCAAAGGCTTGGGAACATGTGACATCCCATTTGAAATAGATGAGCTCATAATTTTCAAAGCTTAAATGTTGGTGTCAAGTTGTATGATATCCCCTAAAGGGATAACAGGAATGTGTTGAACTGACAGGTTCAAATGTACCTTTGACTTTTCTTTTCCAGTGACTATCAGAATATTTTTTGTCACTTAACCAGTGACATGCCTCAGAAAAATGTATCGATTTTATTTCATGCCTTACACCTACTGTATGATTTCTGATTCACGGTTAAAATCTCTATCCCACAGAGTACTAGAATATGCAAGCAGGGCACTCCCATCGTGAAGAAGAGCCAAGACAAAAAAGTAGCTTGCCTTAAGTTGGCTAAGGCAAAGGTAAAAGCTTTAAAGTTAAGGTAAAATTTCACGATGACAGATGAGATGATATTTGAAGAAAATAAAAATGCCAGTTCTAACAATTTTTAGATACTTTGCAGTAGGAGAAGCTGTAGCACCAGGTAATTAACTCATAGACACATTTTAAATAGGTGATGGGACCTGCATCTTGAAGTTCACTCACAGATTTGACAGAAAAATAAAATGATATAAATGCTAGTAAATTGCTTAGCTCATTATGACAGCAGGCAGAGATTACACTTTTTTCTTCTTAAATACATAAAGACGGCACTTTTGTTTTACCAGATTTATTGCATAATGTTAAATACAATCAGGACACCAGCAGTACCATTTCAAAGAAGTATGTGCAGCTTTGTTTAACTTTCACGAGTAATTACTATTCTGTAACAAAACACGAAGCTAAACTAAAAAAAAAGGACACTGAATTACAATTAATTATTCACACTTAGGAATCAGATATGAACGCAGTTCATACACTTGTATAAACTGTTTTCTGACACAGACACAGCACAGTGTGCTTGGAAATTGAAAACGACTGGGTTTGCATGAGCTAGAAGCGGAGAAGAGTGAAGCACAGATGTAGATGACTGTCAAACACGCCAGCAAAAGTACACATCCTACCCTTGGTACTTATTTCAAATTACACATAAAAGTCTACTTAGTGGCACTTAAAGTCCACTTAATGGCTCTTAAACCCACAAAGGGAGAAGGGGCACTACAGTATTAGCCATTCCCAGAAACGAGCTGGCGCGCGAGCCAGCAGTTCCTGGTGCAGTACCAGAGATGTGTAAGGATGTCCACCTCGGCGGCTTGCACAGCGTGGGGGACAGAAGAACGTGAGAGAAACCAACACATTTCTGACGAAAAAATTACAGGCATTTCCAAAGGTTTTTGCACACAAAAACTGAAAATGGCAGGAAATTGTTTTTTAGAACCTGTTCTGGGATAGATAGCATATTCTCAAAAGAGTTCCAACAACCAGAAGGGCTCAAACCAGATTCAGCCTCTGGATTCCAAGGGTCTGTGAGTGAAAGTGATACGAAGTGCGTTCCTTCCATACCTGCGGATAAGCTAGCACACTGACATGCTGACCTGGGATCAACCGCACTATTTATGCCAATGTATATGAAGAAATTTAGAGTCTTTTAATTTCCAAACAAGTGCGAACAAAGTACTAAATTCCTGTTGGATCCTTTTGGAAAATTTGGATGTAGTTATTTTCCTGTTACTTTCTACACAGGGATGATGAATAATGAAACAATGAAAAACCCCTGATGTAAGCATTCAGAAAAATACTTTGTCATTTCTTTTGATCTTATTAATTGCGTAAAATCAACAAGCCCTTGCATCTTCTTTGAGAGCCTTTTCTCTTGCTATTCAGTTTAACCTTACATGAAGCATCTTTTTGTTTTCTTTATTGAAAAGCCTGCTTTAAATTGACTTCTTAGCACTATATGTAATAAACTCTTTGACTTGCCCAAAGATAAAATAGATATAATTTAGCGTAATTCGGAATATACTGTGTCAAATTAATGTGTTTTCAGTTCAGCAAAACAAAACCTAGCATTTTCAGTGCACTCAAGGTTTACTAGAACATTTAGATCTATAAATCAAAACCTTGTAGAATTATATGACAGAAGATTAAGCACATTTATCAGGTGAGATTTTGATGGCAGATGTATTTCTTGTCATTGTAGTACACCCTATAAGACTCTATTAGGCAAAAAAATACAGTCTTGTGAGCCTGTTCTCCTTTCCCTAGTTTACTATATGTCTGTTTTTAAGGATAGAAAGACAACCTACTTGACAGCTTTTCCAGTACAAAGATAGATGTAGATACAAAAGATTTTATTCTTAATTTGCAAAAGGATTTAACCAACTCCCTTCACTCACATGTTTTTATTCAAAGGCACTATATTTTTTATTGAACAGAAAACTGTATCATATCTTTTCTTACATGTACAAAACAAAGTTAAAGAAATCAAGACAAATTATACCAAAACTTCCACAATCAAGACCAGTCTTATTATTATAGGAAATACTCTAATTTTTCTAATAATAAAAACCCTCTAAATGATTATCTTCCACTTGCATTCCATTTTCAAACAGTTGAAGCTTACCTGCTTATCAAGACAGCAGCAAATAGTAGAAGAGTCTATTTAGAAGATTAATTAACTACTCTCATGGCCATTTCTAATTTCTTTTCACAATGGTATAAGTAAATGTTAGAATGGTAAAGAAATACATACTTAATGACAGTTTTTCATCATTAAAACTGTAAGAAACTGAATCACAGGCTGTTGTCATGTCTATTTTCTCTTTCTCCTAGAAGAGCTGATAATTTAGACTTGTTCCAACTTTTAATAACAGACGACCAAAACAAAGTCTGTTTCAGTTAAAAAAAACCCCATATACAGTAGCACTTTCCTTTACAAGACTGGTTTTGTTGGAATAAGAAAGGGAATAGATTATTTTACAGGAAAGTGTTCTCGTATATGCTTCAAAGTGCATAGCTAAACTCTTAAGCATCTTTGTGTTTGAAAATACAATATAAATAAAACATCAATCATGATTAAAGGCTGACCTATCTAAACCTGCTATTGGATTACAGTATGTCAAAATGTATACAGTCTATGGATGTAGGAGCAACAAAACAAAACTGTACTTCAAGAGCCTAAACACCTTTTATGCTGGCGATGTTCCCCACCCTCAAGTGTTGGTCGATTTTCTGATAAGTGGACCGATCTCCTTAAACAGGGATGAAACAAATTGGCAAGACAGTATGAGAAGGCCAATTTCTTACAGTGTTTCTTTACTGTGGATAAATATCAGACTTAGAAACTTGGATATGTTTCTTGGAAAAGTTCAGGCTAATATTTGGCAATCAAGGCAAAATGATCAAGATAGTCTGTGATACGGGTTTGCTCCATTATCAGTTAATCAGAAACCCCCCTACTGCTAAAACTATTTTATATAACCTTTCTGATTAAGCAATTACAAGGCATGTCACTGAAAATTTGTCCTGTATCTAAATATGGAAATCGTAAATACTTTATTCTACACCTGAAGAGCATCTATACTTCACTGCAGCATGCGCATTCTGTCACAATGCACGTAACAATAGATCAGCTATAGGCTGCTAATAAAAGGTCACGACAATAAAACACAAGTATCTTTAAACCTAAGAAACAAATTCGTATCCCGGTGTTAAGGGTCTACAGTTCGGGCAATCACTTATTGCTACACTTGTAAGCTTGTCATACTTCCTAACACATTCTATCCACACTTCTTATATTTTCTATTTATATATATTTATTTCCACTGCATTTAAGTTACGCAGTGTCAAGCTTCAATGACTTGAGCTAAAAATTTCTACATCGGGAAATTTCTGACTGTGATTTTTATAAAAATTCAGCTGAAATACTTTGACCGTTTTTTAAAAAGCCTGGAGAAAAACTTCTATATTTGCTTATATTAAGTGTGTTTGATAACATACACTTTGAACCGTTTTAATACAGCTACACTTTCAGAGCAGAGATTTTAAATTTAGCACAAGGATGGCCTTGCCTCAAGAATACGTCTCTGCCCATCTGCATGAAAACACATACAGAATTTAACTATATTATGACCATTTGGAAATACACCCTGGGAAAGCTATATTTTCAGTATTCTCGTATGGCAGAGAAAGAATAAATTTTTGTCTCTAGTTCTGTCACCTTTCATCCTTTAATCTATACAAAGTATAGAGATTTTTACTCATGGAACTACTAGAATTCTTAATTTTTCAAAGGTAAATTCCTTGAAAAGTCCCCTGGCAGGAAGCAATCTCTACCACAAATCTGCCCAAGAATGTCTGCTCATGGACAAGCAGCACTTGGTTTCCTCCATAAACTGTACTGTTCCCCAAAACATAATCTCTAAGAGCTGCCTTCTGAAAACATCTTTTTCTAAAGCTATTCCAATTATGTTGTAGAAGTAGTTTGGTTTTCAGCGTCAAGAGTTAGTCTCAGTGTATATCATACACTCGTAAATTTTCCAGCATAAAGCTCCCATTCTAAGAGCAGCATTCATGAACAATAGCGCACAGAATGTAATGAATTTAAAAAAAAAAATCCACGAGGGGCGGGGAAAAGAGTAGGAAGGCTGCCATGTAGTGTGGATGCTTATCATCTCATTCACCACATTTCTGGAATGTGCTCAGAGCCACAGATTCAGGGTAAGTATTTAAAAGGAACAGGTCTCTCTCTCTGGCTCCCTTTTCTCCCTTGTTTACTCTTTCATCCTCTGTTCCAAGGAAATGCAGAATAGCACGTAGAATCAGCTCTGCAGAAAACCAAAAATACCAGAGAAGCGTGCAGAAATGGAGGTGTGAGACAGAGGTGTATTTTTGCAGAGGAGAAACTGTGAAAAGTCCAAGAGGAGAAGAGTGGTTAACAAGCATATATGAAAAAAAAAAAAAG
This sequence comes from Steatornis caripensis, assembly GCA_013398225.1. Classification (NCBI taxonomy): domain Eukaryota; kingdom Metazoa; phylum Chordata; class Aves; order Caprimulgiformes; family Steatornithidae; genus Steatornis; species Steatornis caripensis. The sequence goes on along the minus strand of VZSC01002399.1, from coordinate 124,558 downwards.
CAGATAATCATCAGGGAAAATAGAAAAATCAAGAAAGAGAAGAATGAGAAAAAGACTGGAATTTAATTTCAAAATGCACTGAAGTTCTTCAATGCTGAAAGAAGAATTATGATGAAACAGAGAAGGGAAGAAAATAATCCCAAAGGAGACCCAAGCAAAAACACGTATTTCTGAAGCGTGAAAATATGGATAATAAGGTCTAAAAACAAAGTATAGGGAGTATAGGAAATGCCATGCCGGGCAAAAAAAGCCGAACATCTGTTCCGTTTTTCTGTCACTGACAGTGGTTAGTACCAGAGATTTCAGAGAACAGTACTCCATGGAGTATACAGCTGGGAATAATCTGGCTTTAAGGAAGGTTTGTTATTATTTATGATTCTATCAAATTGAAAGAGGGCACACCTAGATTAGACATAAGAAAGAATTTTTTTATGATGAGGGTTGTGAGACACTGGAGCAGGCTGCCCAGAGCAGCTGTGGGTGCCCCATCACTGGAAGTGTTCAGAGTCAGGTTGGATGGGGTTTTGAGAAACCTAATCTAGTAAACGGTGTCCCTGGCCATGGCAGGGGGTTTGGATCACATGATCTTTAAAGGTCCCTTCCAACCCAAACCATTCTATGATTCTATGATTTTAATTCAGATAGATTAAAGTATGAAGCAATATGAAAAAAAGAAAAAACAAAACAAACAAAAAAAAGACTAGCCAAATTCATGGGAGAAAATTACCCTTTCTAAAAAGAAAAAAACAAATAAACCCCCGACTTGTTTATGTTAATCCATGGCTGTGTCCCACTTGATTAGAATTTGGAATTTCATATTGCATTTAAAAAACCACCAATATAGAAGTCTCAAAGAGATTCTCAATGCATGGGAAAGAAAAAGGTCTGCACCTAGGAACAACTGAAGCAGAAGCAGATACAGGAGTTTGTTCCTGCAACTGGGAATAAAAGGGCCTGGAACCTTTATCATCTGATTTTGCGCAGACCGTGGAAGAGTTTTCTAAGGTGCGTCTCAAGTTGCTGCTTTTCCTTTAGTAAGTCCCAGCCTGTGAGACATACATTCACGAGTAAGTGAAGTAAAATTTACAGCGGATTGTAAGTCACTGCGATTGTACTTTGTATTTCTGCTGATAAAGTGTGCTGATACTAAAAATCAGATTTTATCTAATTAAATACTAAGTAGCTGATAAAAATAAATAAAACTTCAGTTGCTAAAAAATATTTCAATACTTCATACATTCAATATAAAGAATATTTTTATCAAGTTCCATCCCTCTCACAGAAGTTTTTAAGAGACAACATATTTTCCATCTTTTCTTACCGTTCATAAATCTATTATCTAGGTAATTTTATACTTGGGTAAAAATGATTTCATTGCAGCACATAATATATATTAATAAGAATGTATGACTTTTTCTAATGTTCTTCTTTTCTTTCCACTTCTGTCTTAACAATCATATAATTCCTGTTCTGCTTTATAATGAATCATACGCAAAGGTAAGGAAATAGCCAGTGGAGATGCACATCCATAAGAGATTTATGTGTGACTGGCATGATTTTAATAGAGACATCTTTGTCAATTTTTTCTTTTTCCATTACCAGCTGTACTTATGGCAAATCTAAGTGTTAATCTCCTATGGCACATTGCATAAGCAGAGATTGTGTAGATTAGTGCAGAAAAGCTAAGATCGTGAAGGAACAGTTCCACTTTTACACAATAAATAAAATTTTCACATTATCATACAACAATACTACCCATAGTTGGAAAGCTACCCCATACAAGTTTATATCATTAAGTAACACTGCGAGATCCTCTCTTCCTGACATTTATTAGTTCTACTGCTGCAAAGCTGCATTTGACTCCATTTTCTGTCATACCTTATAGTACTGTTTTGCACTGTAGCTTGCACTTCTGCATGCAGCTGGTTTGCAGTCTCCGCTCTCCACCTGCCTGCCCCACTTCTCCAGTTCTCTACCTGATTTTCTGCAAACCGTCTGCAGTTCGTTCCAGCTGTAACCACCACCCTGCCCCCTTGCCTGCTCAGTTTTACTTCCTGCCTTCAGCTGTGCTCTCGCATCCGTCCAAGAACTCGCTCCTGGACACCTTGTTCACTCTGACCGTTTTCAGTAATAAACACAAACCACGAAGAGTTGTAAAAGGGCCTTGCAGTACTGAGTGGCTGGAGTACAAAAATTTAGATCACACTTAATATGAATAAATGTAAAGTGATGCGCAGAGGAAAAGGAAAAGCAATCCTAATTTTGCAAACAGTGATGAGTTCTCAGGGACAAGGTCTTGGGCTTACAATAAATAGCTGAATGAAGGGTTGGAGCAGTGCTTAACAGCACTTGCATTAATTTTGTTGTGATGGTCTGACTACTATGTGCAGTTTTCCACTCTCCAAAGGGGAAGTAGAAGGAAGAGAGGTGATAAAAGAGAGAGCAAAAAAGAGAGAGAGTATAATAGAACTGGAAAAAGTATGGAGAAGATAAATGGAGACAATCAAAATACGGAACCCTTCTTGAATTCTTCAGCATTGAAAGGTGATAAATGAGAGAGGTATAACAGAGTTCCTGAAAATCATGTATGCCACGAGGAAGTATGCCACGACTAGTCACCATCTCTCCAAAGAAGAAGCTAGGACAGATGAGAAGGACCTAGGAGGCAGTGGATAGAACAAACAAAAGGTTTCTTTACACAGCATGCAATTAAGATGCTGAACTCTTTGCAACAGGATGCTGAAAGTTCACATCAGTTCAAAAATAATTAGAGGGACTCATGGAAGAAACAGCCACTGAAGTCCATGTAACAAAAGCACCACAAATATGGAAATTTATTACATTACCCTGTTCTTCTCTTAGACTCATTGGTAGATGGCACTGGACAAAGAGCACCTGGCTAGACAGACCTTTCGGCTGACAACAGATGGGTATTTTTATGTTCTTATGTTTCTGGCCCTAAGGGCAGTTCCTCTTTTCTCTTACTATCTTTGCTGGATTATCTGTTTCTCCTCAATTAATGTCTCACCACCCAATACCACTTCTTATCTCAGGCTCCAACTATGTTTGTATAGACGGCCCAGGTATGAGTACCTGTCTGTTCACAGACTCCAGACAGGTACTGATGTTCCTGAACATCATCTACTGTCTGTATATTCGCAGGCAAAAGGTGCAACAAATTCACCGGAGGTCTACGCACTGTTTCCTGATTTTGTTGGGCTATGGATCAGAATGTAATTTGTCTAGGTTTTTGAGAGAAATAGTAGCCAGATTGGAAGTGCTCCCTCTGCTATGGCTAATAGAAAAAAAACACGAGCAAAACCAGGATGACAGCCATATCCATAACCAACATTCTTCACTAAGTAGCTATAGAACCTATTCTCATTGGATTAACTACCATGCCTTTCTCACACACCCTCCTTACATTACAGACTGGCAGAGAGAAGCCTACTGCTAACATCTATACAGAGGAGAACCTTATCCTAAAATACAAATAAAAATGCCCATATTGAAATATAAAGACCATACTGCAATAATTTTAGGAGCCCCAAAGCACATGCTAGGTGCTGTAATGCAGGAGGAACTCGATGACTTTTGAGTTGTGCATCAGGCTGCATCTGTTCTGTGCCAACAGGCAACAGGATGTTCATGAGAAAAAAAGATAATGTATTTCTTCTAGAGTTATAGAAAAGTTGAGACAGCTGACTCAGCTGAGACAAATTACAGGATGTTAACCTATAGCACCTGGTATAAAAACCAGCCAGCGTGATATCTGACTGATACAATTTACAAAATATTCCTCCATGTAAGAGTGTACTCCTTCTCATCTGTGATAGAAATAAATGTTTTAAATAAGGAATTCCGACACTTGCTTTTGAATATATTCTGTTTTAACGACAGTTTTTAGTAGGACCAAAAAACAATAGTTTAGTTTCCCAAAACGTTTACTTACAAAGTAAAATCTTCATTATATCTGCGATTTTATCTTTTATCGTTTCACTAAATGAACATTTGTGTAACACTTCTGAAATCCTTTGTGTCCATTCCCCATTATGAAGATTTCTGCTCTTAACATTTTACTTATTTTTATCTTTGTATTTCCCCTCAGTTTCTTTCCCAAATTCCCCAGTCTTGGGAGCAGATGCTGAGGCACCAATGACTCATTAATCTGAAGAGGTTTTTTATCATGAACAAAAATAAAGCCTATAAACAGTTCCACATTTACCAGCCTTCGTTGTACTAGAGAACCNTGAATGTGGTGTTCTTCCAAGGCACAATAAACATTTTCACATTGCTACAGGCAAGACAGAAAGGGCTCAAGTGTTAAAATTGTCAAGGTCAGCCATAAGAAAACCTGGGAAGGGCTTGCTATTCCACAGCGTTTTTAAACACTTTTTAGCACAGTAAAACTTTTTTAAAAAAAAAAAAAAAAAAGCCCTCTCTGTATATGTTATAATAGACCTACTATCTCAGAGCAAGGTCATAGACCTTCACATTTCATCTTTAAATTATGTCAGACGAATAAAACAATTTTCCTTCCCCTTACCCAGTAATATGGATATATAAAAGCAGATATGACACTGAGTAGTACTTAAATTAATGAGACCATTGTTAAGGCAGTTCAGAGGTTCAGGGACAGGTTTGCTAGGAGCAACTCCTCATTGGCTGCTTCACATGCACAACTGTAGCTCTGTTTTAGAAAACAAACAAACAAACATATAAACCCAGTTTTATTTCCCTGCGATGCAGGTGATTATATGCAATTAAATAATATTTTTCTCTACCCAATATTTTAACTCCCACTGAAAAACTGAAGTGTCTCAATACTGCTATTCAATTCTTGCCAAAAAATCCTTCCATTCCCTTAAAATACTTGAAACGCTATGCTTTGTAGCATTTCTAAGTAGGACACAATGAGGAGACTAAGGGGAAAAAAAAAGAAAAGTAGTAAGCAATCAAATGCTGTAAGGGAAACAATGAGCCGCTCTTCTGTGAACACACAGGAGAAACATCAGACTGTGTAGGAGAAAATCTCTGACAAAATCTTTTCTCCTTAGGATCCCTCCAGAAATATTTAAGCCTGACAGGACTGGGGCAGGACTAAACATCTCTGTCTGTCTGAATGGGATTCACAGGATTTTAGATTTTCTTTTTTCTTACTGAAAGAGCAGTTTTATGAGTTTAGGAATCCTCACCCTTTTCAAGCTTCATTGCCTCCGGATTCCACCCGTACGAGAAGACCACTTCTAACAACGAGATGGCTTGCCTGAGATTCAGCTTAACACCATAGTTAGCCATGTCAATGCATTTGTCTACGTGTAAACTGAACAGTTGTATTCCCATCGAAGACAAAAGACATCTACTCAGTGTGACCTAAGTAAGCAGAATTGCTCTCCAGGCTTCAGTGAGAGAAGTAACTGGCTCTCCACTGACTACAGTGAGAGCATTGACATCTAGTTCACGTGTACAGAGCCACCTTTAGAAGCCCACATCAAAGCGCCTAATCTCAATTTGAAAACCTGTCTTGTTTCAAAACACGTACACCTAAACAGATGAGTTCTCTCCCCACAAATCCTACAAGATAAATGAAGTCTCATTAGTCCTCAATTTACTTAGTAAAAGATAATTTAAATAACACACCCTTAAAAGTACTTAGGTGGGGCAAGGCATCTAAGCATCCTTGTACCTAAGGCTTTTACTGACTTACCACAGAAGCACCCAGGAACTGAACCCAGCCTACCTACAGCACCTTAAATGCCAAAGGCAACATAAGCTATCCCTCCTCTCTAATCTCATCTTCTAGGAATTTTCAAATAGGCATATAACCTATCCTTCTCTCCAGGAAACGCATGGACATGGTGCTACCTCATTTTCTACAGAAGGGTTACAGCACAGATGCCAGCTCTCAGGTGCAGGCCATTCAGGAGAGAACAAGCAGGTGAAACACGTGGGCCAAGCTTCATTCTCTTTGTGAAACAAAAGTTCACAGTTAGCAAATAACAGTACATTCATTTCTACTTTGTAGGGTGGGATGGGATGAGTTTCAGTTTTTAAAGGCCACCAAGTTTTTAGAAACCTGAAAATATTACAATTAATGCCATATCTGTGAGTCTGTATTTTTAGGCAACGTTTTTTTCCCCTGAAAACTGAACGCAGTCATCAGCTGTGGTTAAAAATGCTGCTCTGTAAATGTGCAGAGACTTCAGAATGCATTTTTAGTGCAGCAGAAGGTCTTTACTTAGTAGAAATCGGGACTTACTTAGCATTGAAAACGCACATGGTAGCTGTATAAATAATAAATTCTACTACTATAACTACTTACCACCTTACCCTTCAAGACACAAATTTAGAAAACTTTCTACACTGAACAGCATCTGAAAGTATGAGGCAAGCTGCCAGGCAGTGAGTAAAGCTGAGAACACTGTAGTGTTTTTGCTCCTCTGTACAAAGCTGTGACCAAGACTCATTCCACCGAAAGTCTTGCTGGATTATTAGCAAATAACTAGCTATGCATTCGGCGTGTCATTTGTTTCACTTGTTAGAATGTTGCAGTGAGAACACTTATTTTTCAATTCCTGTGCTCCATTACAATTCAAAATACATGCAATCAAGAAGAAATCAACATATTTTCAAAAGAATACTTAAAATAAATCTATAAAATGCTTCCCTATGTGTCTTCTATGGAACATGCACATTCCACTTTGGGTAAGTCTATAGATATAGATCCTTTTCACAGGCATATACACAAAGATCACTTCAAGAAATCTTCTGCCTTTCTGATTTTTGGATAATCATATGCTACAGGAACGGTAAATTTAGCACCAACGTCTAGTAGGATTCTTTTCCACAGCCAGAGAATTGGTGAGGAATCAACCTTTATGGGTGATAATTCTAAGCTATCAAGTAAGCCTAGTGATTAGACCTGTGTTTCTGCCTAAATTGTATTTGTCTTGTTCAGCGCTTTCAGTTTTACTTCTTATACCACAGCTCCATATTGCATTTCTAATCATTACTTCACCCCAGCCTTTTAAAACCTCTCACAGCTCCATGCTACCAGCTGTTGTTGTCTTTCCTAATGCACTTTACTTGCAAGGAAAAAAAAATCCTCCCCCCACGCCGATTTAGATTTCTTTGAACCTCGTCTTTACACACTGCTTTTCAGCTCCTGAGACAAATGGAAGCAATCATTCTTTACTTTAAAGTCAGTAATACTATAGGACTTAAACTTGATAAGGAAATCAAACATGGTCGATGAGGATACTGTCATTTGGAGGCATTGATCTGATTTCTTCAAATTCGCAGTATTCCAAAGTCTGGTTGACTTGAAAATTGCACCAGCTTAAACGTTTTTCTAAACTTAAACAAACAAGTACAGATTGTTTGGTGTATGCTATTAAACTAAGAAATGGAAATCAAAGGAGCTACTCATAAATGAAGGAGCTACAAATAAACGAAGCACTTGAACGCTTGCAGAATTGGGACTCCATTTCAGTATAAGACTTTGTAATTTTAGATTGGTTAATAATTTTCTAGCTGATTTAAACTAAGCCAAATTTAGCCACTCTTAAATGAAAGTTAAAATGTATCTACTCTATCATTTGTTCCAGTTCAGTCATTCTATACACTGAATTAAAAAAGTAACAAGAAAAAGACAAAACAGACAAACCTTATATTAAACTGCCACATTTCTTTTGTATCTAGACGTGTTATTTGACATGCAGAGAACATCAACTGCACATCTTTTGTTAACACGCATGCATAGCTTTTTATGAACTGTGAACGTATCAGTAAGGAAATACAAATTATCAGCACATAAAATGCTGCTTCACAGGGCTCACTGTAGTTACATGAGAACTGCAGGTAACACTTCCACTGACACTCGCAGTTGTACAAAGCTCACAGAATTTAGCTTGCAGGCTTGGCTTTCTTTCAAAAAGCAAATCTTAAGGGTATGTTAAAGTATATAAGCCCAGCATCTAAAACAAGTCTTCAAAATGTATTCTGCCATAAACTTTTTAGGACTGAAGAAAAGTAATAAACCCCATAAAATACAGTTCTACAATATTACATCTGAGAAAGAGCAAGTGAACTTTTCCAAATCTTAACAAAGAAAAAAGCTCAGAGAAACCATGTATGAAACAGCCTGTAAAATTTTCTGCTTGGGACTTCACAACAGTATATACTAAATTCTTAATTACAAATTTACCACGCTAACTACAAAAGACATGCTTTTAAAAAACCATGGAGTGTACCAAACTTTTTCAGCTTTTTAACTGAGAACACATAGTAATCCATCATTTTGGATTTTGACGTTGAGTGAAAAACCAGGATGAAGTACACGCTGAAATGTTTAGCTTTTCTGTTGTTCCTCTGCATCAGCCTACAAGTGCAAAGGGGCAGCAAAAATGATTATTGTTGTACAAAATGTGTCAAAGTCCTAAGCACTCTCACCTCACAGTAATGGAATTTTTCTGTTTGGGGGCTTGGCCAGAGAAAGGGAAGATACTGCGATTATCTCCGCTTCCCATCAGTTCTCAGCTATGTAGCACGTTGACGAGGCTGAACCAAATGTTTCAGTGTAGGATTAATGATTTAGCTGGTAGGAGAGGTGGCATAAGACACACATAGGACTTGAAATACAACTTTCAGATTGAAAAGATCCGTATATATACGTTCTTGTGCGAGCCCTAGAGTTCCTGTAATTATAGTTTCCAGGTAACAGGTTCGTGTTTCTGTGTTAAAACAGAAGCAGCACATTAAGCAAGTATAAATCCCTTCAGGGAAGGGGGTGGAGAGGAAGGAAAAAGCCAAGCCTGTTTAGTGAAAACAGCACTGTTTCCAGTAGACAACAGAGGCTATTATGTTAAGGCAGAACTATGCAATGCTTTCCGAAAAAAGGTCTTATCTTCGCAATTGGACTTCAAAAAAAAATGTTCCTGCAGAATTTTCCTAAGTAGTAATTATAAACCATGTGTCTGTAATTAATATGAAATTGTGGCTTTATCACCGAGTAGGAATATTGTTAACATACCAGCTCTACTTTCCTAAGTTCCATGAGAATATGCCAAAGAATTTTTTTCCTTTGATTTTGGTAACCCATCTTTTACATTCACAGCCCTAATACACCTGACAGTCTTTTGTATAAACCTAAGTCTTTTTCCACACAGGTTATCTCTAGGAAATAATGAACACACTATGTATTCTTTAGCTGTGTCTCTATACGTAGCAGTATACTCAGGAGCATTTTCAGAAGTTTGTCTAACTTCGAAAATGCTTCATTCAAAAATCTGAGCCTGCTTCTTCTCTGAGTTGTTCCCTACAGCTAGATATTTGCTGTGAGTATGAAGTATCACGGGCAATTGTCACGTGATGAATTACTGTTTTCATCCATCAAATATTAAAGCTGCTCACTGCTGACCTTGAGCAGCACTTACGCTCCCACAGCCGTGGCCCTTTTCTAAGTCTGCAGGGTACAGCTGGCACAAATTCAGCCGAGCAATCAGATTCATATCCGTTTGCGAAACTTGGGACTTCTAAAAGCGCCGTGTCTCATGCAGGACAAGCGGAGGCTTGACCACTCTTGAGAAAGGTGTCCAACACCTGACCATTCCTACCGAGGAGTATTACCTGCTCCCATTGATTTGCAGCAAAGTATTTCTCAGTAAGTATTTCCACTTAACATTTACTCTCAGGGAACCTGTGTAGTGGGAGATATTTACGAGTTGCTTTCAGCTTAAAAATAAATCACTTCTAATTCCTCTAAGCGAAATCAATCAAAAGTCTGTAAAAAATGGACTGGTTGTTTGGTCGATTCTGGCAGAAAAGTAAACAGCACTTCAGCTTTTCTCCACCATTAAGGTCTAAATGGCCTAGAAAGTAAATCAATATCTCCAGTCAGCCTTCTGGCTATTGTTTAGCCAGTAGATATGGATTTTCTCTAGCTTACTGCACTCCTTTGGGACTAACCTGTAATCCTCAGAGAGTAATAATAAGTTCGTTATCTAGTTCAGCTCTCTGTTGTACATTTAAATGGACCACATCCATCAGCAGCACTTGTTAAAGTTAAAGGACAATGACATCCCATTCAACCTGCTTCACAGTGAAATACTTGCAATACCTGATGGCGAAAATTATTATAAAAATCTTATTTGTTGTCAGGTTATTAAAAATGAAATATCACAAATGAGGTAAACAGTAAATAAGGATTTTTCTTATATATGCAACATTGTTTCTTTGTTAATGAGTTAAATTGTGGTGAAGTTTATTTCTGTCATACATCATGCAGTCTTTCATTATTCATATCAATCTGTTTCAAATATTTCTGGTTAAATACTGCTGCAAAGCAGGCAGCTGTCAGAACCAATCAGTACTTTTTTTTCATTCCTGAGCTACCAGATGTTTGTGGACTAAAACGATTTTTTCTCCGTCTACTTAGGAGTGCACTAGAAAGCTCTCTCATTTTGAAATGCTGAAGTTTTAAAAGGCTGTACCCTCAGATCACAGAATCTGTGCTGTGCTCTCAGCCAGAGAGTTACAGTCTCTGATCCAAGCACTCCGTTTTATTGTGTACACACATTTTCTCTGATAAAGGTATACCGTCCATCACAACGTGACAAACAAAACATTATCCTTACAGCTTTAGCATCCACTGAACATTTTTTTGAAAAAATACCTAGCAACTATTCTCTAGATACTCCGAGCATTTTAAAACCCCACCACTTACTAGTTGCTGCGACTAGATCCATACTGTAAATTATGCACATGAAGACTGCTGTCTGCTGGGGAATGCGCTGCATTTTATCTACAGCCTCATACTCAGCCCTCAGAGGGGTTACACAAGTGTACGTAAGAGTCACAGCCACAGCTGCCACACTGCCACAGGTTCTTTTCTCTATTCAAGAATTCTTAGGAAGAATGAAACATGAAAAGGATGGGGGCTATGGCTCTATGAAGGGAGGTGGCTTGAAAAGGAACAGTTTCTATAATAAGTAACCATTCTTTTTTCTTTCAGAAGTGCCTGTCTGGATTGCAGTCACATTTAGGTGAGTGACAAACAATCCTCAAATCAAAAGGAGAGTTGACAGAATCCTAAATAAAGATTAAGGAATTGATCCTTATAATGGATCATCTAAATTCAGAGGTTAAGTCCAAACAGCAATGCTGTATGGAAGGACAAATGGAACTTTATGACCCTGGCAATTCCCGAAATACAGCTTTAGTCTCTGGTCAGCTGTTGTTGGTACTGGGATCACCACTAGGTGACAGCTAGAGTGCACCCAGAGTTCCCCCGATCTTGATCTTCTCCCTTGTAACTTTACTCTGTGCCTAAAGCAATTCACCTGGTTTGGTGAAGCTTTTTTCATCACTACACACAGCACGGTAATGAAAATCAATAGAAGTTAGGTTCCTACATACATGTCACTTTGAAGATATCTATTACTGTTGTGTGGAATAAGGCTTATACGCTTTAAAAATGGAGCCTGGAAGTCTTCTTAATGTCACTAGTCTTTGGCAGAGAATGAGGTCTGGTGAAAAGACAAGTCAAAGAAATCAAAGCCAGAGAATGGAGCGCCTGAAAAAGCATCACAAAAGGCGTCCTTCCAAAATACTTTGCAAAAATGGTTCTTGGCCTTTCTCTTTTGGTATGCAAGATGTAAAGGAAAAATAAATCTCCCCTCTACTTTTCCATAGGACTTGGGGGTTCACATCACTGTAAGAAACCAGTGACGCAACTGATATTCTGGGAGGGTCTGTTTGTTTGCCTTTGGGATTCTTATTTTCGGATTCTGTTCCCTTTGTTATATTTGTTCTGAGGGAACTGCGGTGGCAACGACTTGAGAGACAATTCTTTCGCCAGTTCATTACTCCTACTGATGAGCATTTCTGTTGTTCACTCCTACAGGAAATCTACCTACTTGCAGCTTCTGTGCCTTGTAATACCTTCACCTCCTAAACCAAACAATCTTTTACAATAAAATGAAGTGCAGATACTTGCTATGATAATCTCATACTTCAATCTTCAATCTTCTCCATTTTATGAGACATTATTAAGAGTCAAATGTTTGGTGGCTTTTTCCCAACTTTGAACAATTTCTGCAGCTTTTTCAGAAGCCTTTTCAATCTTCAATGTTCTTTTTAAAGACTAGACCCTAAAATTGTGTAGATCACCACAGCAATGGACTCATGAACACCACATAAAGTTTAAACATCCACCTTCCCACTTATAAGCCTCATTCCCTTCCTCATAAAGCCAAATACCGTATCTCCTCTCTAAGCCACAGAATCACTCTCAAAAGCTCCTGTTCAACTCATTACCAGGCATGACCACTTAGTCCTTTCCGGAGCCAGTGTCCTCTAAAATAAAGTTCTCCATTCCCCACACATGATATAAATTTGTGATTTCCAGATGTTTGACCCTCCATTTAGCCATTTTAAAAAATACATTGACCAATTCATGCAGACAACAGTGTCATTGACATTTCTTCATTATTATTTACCACTCTTCCAATTTTTATGATGAAAACTTTGCTAGTAGTGTTTTCTTATAGCTCTCTGACAAAGATACTACGCTACACTGTAAGAAATAAGTACTTAATTCTGTATAAATTCTTTTGACATAAAAATATATAATAGTAATTATAACTAGAGATTTGCCTTTGTAGGTTGTACACTTAATTTGTGCAACATGCTTGTAAGAAAGTACTAGAAACAGAAAATACAAAAAATGAGTTTTGGTTTTCATGTAGCATATTATAGGCTTCTTCCAATCAATATACTTTTAATCTCCTGTTACATTAAAAATGCTGAAACCTAAATGCTGTTAAAGAAACTAAAACCTTTAGATATGTCTTTGAAATAATTATGTCTTCTGTGTTCAGTTTTGTATCCTTATCTCACCCCTATTTAACAACAGTTTTGTGCAGGTACTAAACACTCTTCACAAACTGCTTAATTTGATAATTATTTTAGGCATTTGTAATACTCTCATAACCTAATAGCTGGTAAGGGAACTTATACCCTAACATCTTGTATCTAGAATGAAATCTGACCCTGCTAATTCAAAAGTAAAATTTACACCAATTCCAATGAGGTCAGGATCTCAGTCTTTATCTTTCAAGGCATTAACCTAATGCACTCTTGGAAGTCTTATTTTAGCAGTGTTCTTTACTTTGTATAATGCATATGTTTGTAAAACTTTTTCCTTTGGTTTTAGCCAGAAACTAAATTAAAAAAAAAAATCAATTTACTTATTTTTAAATGTGATTATATTAAGAAAATGAGCTGTATGTAAACAATCTCGTATTTCTTCACTCATCTGCCCCTGCTGTCTCTCAGGGCTAAAGCAGAATGTTTTACCCAAATGCTGGTACCCAGGAAACCAAGTTCTTTACAGAGTTTTGCTGATGAGGTGTAAAGAGATACCCAAAGTTACCCATAGTCGAGAGTTTAAGTAAGTGATTGAGTTTTCAGAGCTGATCACCATTCTCATTTGATCAATATATGAGCAGAAGTTTCATATTACAGATAAAAGAGAAAATGAACACTCTCACCAGTGTACATAAAGCACCATGGCATCAACAAAACAGAAACATTACAAGCGCTAACAATTATCAGAAGCAGCGGCAACAAATTCTCCTGATGGAAATGGTTTGAAAGTTGAGGTAAACAGACTTCCCCTAGTGCAAAGCCCTGACAGGGAGCCCAACTTCAAGATGCTCCTGTTTTTCTTTGCAGTACTGACAGAATGTGAGAGAGTGGAACTCACTCTATGAGACAAGCAGTGTGCTCTGAGGGCAGGCGCCCTAGGTGCTGGCAGGACCGTCACCCCTCCAGCTAGAGCCGCAAAATGCATCCTGACAACCTTAAGGCACTTTGGGAGATGTAGCCAGGATAGGTGATATAACCATAGGGGAAAATGGGATAAAAGCACCTGAACTACAACTCCCTTGAGATATTCCGCACTTGGGAGCGGACAGACAGCTGTTAAACTTGAGAGACTTCTCAATTTTCTAACATTCCTCTTTTGAAAGAAATTCCCAAGCTCATGGCATGTAATTGAGGAAAAGGTGCTTGTGCATGTCATGTGGCAGGTTTTTACTTTCAAGTGACTAAAGAAGTTTTCACAGCTGGCAATATAACTTACAGCATGGCTTCCTTTGACATTAAGGCCTCTTCTGAATGTAATGCAGTGTCCTAGCTTCATATTCCCTCTGGGACATTACGTGTCAAGTTTGATCGACCATGGGCTTCTGGCACAAGGACTTCTGTTTTAGGTTATTTGACTGAAGGCTCAATCTTCAATTGAATCAAAATTCAATGAAGAATCAAAGTAAACACAAAGACCTGGTAAGGAGTAACAACAGGCCGAGGAACCAAGTCACCTCGTCTGTGAATAACAGAGCACAAGCAATCCTACCATGCAAGGAGAACAAGGCCAGCACGTCTAGCAGAGGCCACCAAGGTGGTTGGGGCTGGTGCGTTTGTCCTATGAGGAGAGGCTGAGGGAGCTGAGGTTGAATCGGCCTGGAGAGGAGGCAGTTTTGGGGGGAACAAATAACCGCCTGCTGGTGCCTACAGGACTAAGTGAGGATCTCCACAATGGCGGATGGTGGCAGGAAGAAACAGAGGGTATTAACTGAAATGAGAGGATCTTATAGGACGTATGAATTTTTTTTTTTTATCACCAAAGATACCTGAAGGCATCAGAAGGCATGAAGGTACCAGAACAGTTTACCTAGAGAGGTTGTGCAGTCCCCATCCTGTCAGATTTTCAAGGCCAGATTTCATAAAGCCCTGAGCAACCTGGTGGCCTCATGGCTGACCCTAGGATCTGGGCATGGACATGGGAGAGACATGAAGTCCAGGATAATATCTGACAGCTCCGTGAGTATGAGCAGGACTGTGAATGAAGAATGTAAGGGCCTGTGTATACTCCACCGAAAAACATTAATCCTGATCAGCCCGAGAGGAGGAACTACACTGGGCCTCTTGTGTTCATCCTTGAGTGAGTGCTGACGATGTTTATGTGGGAGCTGGGAAAGGCACTGTGCTCTGTGTTGGTAGGATCACTGGCCCTGCAAACACCTCTGACATCCTGGAGCTCCCACTCCAGGAGTATACTGAAAAGTTTTGAAAACGATTTGGAAGAACACAGCCTGAGGAAATCTTATTGAATTTGACACTGAAATTAAAAGCCCAAGAATCTGACTGAAAAATGTCAGGAATATTCTAGATTTGCTTTTGAAGTCTCTTCATTTAATGAAAAGTATCGATGCTTAATGCCTGCTTGAGACAGGAACAAACATCTCAGTATTGCCATTTCATCCCTGATAGAATTGCTAGTCTCTCATTAAGTAGAACAGATACTTAAGTCTACCTTTGATATTTAAGTATCCTACGGCATCCTACTGCCCTTCATCACCATTTTAAATGAGGCCCTTACAATCTGAATGTAGCTAGACTTCCCTTACACATGGCAATTATATTGCTCTTATTTATAAATAAGGAATTAACACATAGAAGAATTAATAACACCTGGAAATCTGTTCTTAAGAAGGCTGAATCTACACCTCAAAGTCTGTTGCTTTTACCACCACACCACAAGTTTTTCTAGAGATTGTTACAGTTTTTAGTCATAGTAACGCTGAAGTAAATCTCAGGGAAGAGTTAAACCTAAGTTCTCTCCTGTTAAAACCCAAACTGTACTTATTTCTGGCAAAATAGCTGACAAGCACCCCCACAATCTTGTAATTTAAAAAGTGTAAATTAAAAGACACATTAGCAAAATCTACACAGATGCCGAAGTGAATCCCTCACTGTTAGACATGTGTAGAACCAACTATTTATGGAAAACAGCATTACCAGGAGGTATCAATGACCTTCAACCTCTAAAAGCCTTGCAACAGGAAAAACTAACAACAAGGGAAACATCCAATATTACGGAAAATAAACTGCTAATCAACATGTTATTGATCCCTCGTTTTTGTCAAGGTCATTTAGTGTTTTAAAAAATGATCTCACGCTAAATCTGTATAGAAAAAAGTGGGCTAATTTGATTTACAAAGTAAAGCGCTATTAATTATGGAAGACAGTCAATAAAAAAGCTGAGTCCTCTAAACACAAGGCAGATCTTATGGCCTATGATTTACGATGATGATTATGATGGCAAAATATTTGCAGTTCTCACTATCATCTAACTTGGGTTAGCTGGAACAAAAGATGCCGGAAAGATATAATCAAGCATCAACACAAAGAGCATTAGGAGACAAACAACCTTTAGAGCGGTAAAGGTAAACACCTGGATTAAGAACAGTATACAAAAAGTGTAATGTGGCCCATTGTTTCTTTTTCCATCGTAGAGCACACAAACCTCTATTTTTTTAATATCAGAGCCACACTTCTGTCTTGCTGCTGATGTTTCCTTTTGTATTACAGTCCCTAAATGACTAAGTTACATAATCAGACATCTCAAGGGTGCACAACACTCACCCAAAATGATGTACTCATTACAAATTTTACCATTCGGGTTTATTAGTATGTATGTCAATAAAACCTGTCAGCTTCTCTCACAACTAAGGCAAGCCTTGGATTTTACTAAAAACATCTTGTGGGACTCAAAAATATTCAAAAGCCTAATTCCCTTTTAACAAAGGAATATTATGAAATTCTTAAGTTAAAGGTTAGAAACAATGTATCAGACATTTTAATTTAAAACATTTACCATTAGGTAAATATCTCATATATCAGAAATAAAACTATAGAAGTCTAGAAAGAAGTATCAGAAAGTCAAAAATGATTTACAGAAGAAAATCCATTTCAGAATAAAGACTAGAAAAATTAAGAGCTTGGAAAAATCAAATGCATCCATCACAATGTACGCAGTTTTCCTTTTGCATCGTTTTTAGTTTGCAAAGTGAAAATAGGATAATTTACACTTCTTAGAATAATTGTTTCAAGCTGCCAATAGACAAAGACAGAAATAGTATTGGTTATGCCAGGTCATATTTTCCAACTTTTTTTCATAACTGCAAGATTTAAAGAATATTTCTGTTACTGATGTAATCAAAGGGCTCCCAAAACCAACATCCATACCTTGAGCTTTCAACATATGTGTCTTAATTCAGTCTGGATTTTACAGCATTTTCTTTAACACAGTAAACCAGTTATTTATCCTGCATGGCTCAGAGAGAAGAAAAGCCGTTTTTGTAAGAACTTACCGAATTTCAGCCTACCAAAAATAATTGCCTTTCTTTATGCACAAGTAGTTGTTCGAATGAAGTATCATTAATGTACAGTTGCAAGGCACCGGCAAAACAGTCTAAACTAAACCTGTGTCCATCACTTGAAGCTTTCATCATGTTGGCTTTGTTTTCACGTGAACAACATGGCAGTTAATTTTGACAATCTGTCATTTTTCCAGCATGTTTAGAGAGCGGTCAGACAGAGCAGTACTTTTAAGTTTTCCATCAAAAGCCTTATGATGCAGAACTGCTCGTCTTCTATTAGAGTCCTTGTCAAGCCCAGTGAGCTGTTTAGGCTGAGGGAGGACTGTGTCATGGTGTTTCAAGCTCACATGTCAGCAAAGAGAAATATAGATCTAGTGGTTTCTATCAGCATTAATGCTTGCTTGTGCATTCATATACATCAGGTATCTTTGTTTGCAAGATGCAATTTGATAGTGCTGTAGTGCTGGTGCGAGCAATCTATAAAAGCCTCCATCTTTCAAGGTAGGAAGGGGCTGCATGACATACACCTCCACTAGCTTGCTCTCCTGGAGAAGCTGTTTGTACCGGTGCAAAAAACACGACAGTGGCTAGTTGGGGTAAAATATCGACAAGTCCAAGCACTGCAAGTTGATATAGAGTTGACAAATGACTTAACAGAACGTTATTCATCAGCTTTCATTTTTAAGTCTAAAGGAAAGCTGTATTTTTCCATAGATTCAATCTCTTTTCACTCTTGAATAATTATATGAGTACCAGATAATTTCTGAGAACTTCCCCCAAAATACATTTGTATGTTGTTTCTAACTTTATAAAGTTGTAACACTAAAATAAAGTCTTTCCTTAGGGAAATTACCTTCTAAATTTCTCTCAAGGACTTAATATTGTTAAAAAATAAATTCCAAACAAAAAAATACTTTCAATTTTCATAAGAAAAATATAAACAAAAATCACTTGTTTTAGCCTGCGCACAAGAGGGACCAAGGACACCCTGAATAGTCTATTAATAGCAAGAAATCTAAAAGCACACGGTGATTTTGTATTCTTTATCTAAATAAATAAGAAAAGTTATTTTCTGGCAAATACATACCCTCTTTTGGCTTTCTACCAGAAATAACATTAGATTGAAATTTATACATCATTCTTTCTGGTGTTAAACCTCTGCACAGATGATACTTAAGCTATCTTAAAAACAGAAAGATGACATAACATCTCTATTTAAATCTTTGTGAACTAGAGCTCTGATGTTACCTACCATTCTCCGATGTCTTCTTCAAGCGCAAAATAATCAATTTAAATTAATAATACAAAATTACAGAAGATAGCGTGTTTAAAATGAATTGATGCAACTTACATCAATCAAACTGCCATATGTTCCTAAGATCTAAGTATCTTCTAGCTGCACAATAGTCTGTGGTTACATCAATAACGTTTCTGGCATATGAGCTCAAGCCCGTACTCAAGCCCAGACCTGCCTTTCTTCCAAACTGTTGAACAAATACATCTGTGGGAGAGCTCAAGGGAAATCTGTGGTTGCTTCACATTGCCGGACTCCCAGATGAGTCACCCAGATGCCTTCTCAGAAGGGTTGAGATTTGACCAAGGCTGTACTTACAGACAACTTACAGGAGTGTAGAGCAGTAGTGGCATGTGTAAAGGACACCGTATAATCTAGCTCATGTCAGGATCGGTGCTCTACAAAGTAGAACATGTATTACACAGTATAGTCTAAGATGGCAAGCTGTCACTGTCAGTGCACATTAGTTCCTTGGAACTGGATAGCAAAGCTGTGCACACAGTAGGGTTGTCTGCTACACCTATTGGTCTGTTGCTGTGCCCTCACATTATACCAGTAGTTCGAAATTCTATTCAGGTTGGAGCTTTGCTCGTCTGTGCTCTGCATCCACCATGCTGGACACATTTTCCTGACTACGCAAGTATACACCTTTCAAGCAAATGCCCTGACTTTGAAGGGCTATTTTACAGAAATCTGGTGCTCCAGGTACTCTAAGTCTTCAAGTAGGCTTACTTAAAGTTACCTATGAGCATAATTTTAAGAACTTATTTTCCAAAACCGAAGTGCAACTGACTAGATGCTCACAACAGTAAAAAAATTGTAATTTTTACGGGAACATTTTTGTTGTCATTCTTATTACTCCTACAGCAATGAGAAACCTCTGTCATGGAACAGGACACAACTGTGTCACAAACATAAAACAAAAAGATGATCTGTGAATCAGAAACTTCTTACATTTAATGGAAATGTTCTCTTTTTTTTTTTACATTATTGATCAGATAAGAGGCTTCTACTCTCTAGAAGGATAGAAGATTCCTGAGAGAATGCCAATGTTATTATTTCTTATATAGTGGTGTTTTCCGATTTGGAACAGCAGTATTGCCAACTCTAATATTAAAAAATAATGTGTCAGGCCTCAAAAAGCATGTCATTTGTAAAAAAAAATATATATTTGCGTGCTTTGTATTTGTCCTTTGCTACTCTGCCGCAGGGAGTGTTCAAACCATAACTTTCAAATGTTCTCCACCACAATAAAAACAAACACACACATCTGCAACTGAAAGCAAGCTTTTCCGATAATCAAGAATTTAGAATTGAGACCAGAAATATTCAAACACACCAACATTTTAAATCAAAAAATCAATACTATTTGCCAACACTGGAATCAAAAAGCCTGTGTTCCATGAGTCACTTGTAAATCAAGGACAGTCTCGCACTTCCTTTTTGCATAGGCAGCTTTTGCAAAAAGCAGGCCATGGTTCATACAAAAAAAGGGAAGAACATTAAGGACTAAGGATGAGAACAACCTGAGAGGGTAACACTCTTATCCAATGTGCATTTATTTCACATTTTTTCCTCAGTTTATTTTTAAATGGTTGGATTCTATATATCTGACTAAGCATGCTGTTTAGAAAAGAGATTTAGGAAGTCATGAGGTGGAGGGAGGGAGGGAGGGAGGGAGGGAGGGAGGAAGGAAGGAAGGAAGGAAGGAAGGAAGGAAATGTTCTGAGGCCTTTTACTATATCTAACAACTCAAGATTATTTTTGTTTCTTTTTTACACCAGTTTTATCAGTAAAAAGACCATTCTGTAGTTAAGGCTAATCTTCATTAACAATGCTCTATTATTATATTATAACCACAGAACGAAGGAGAGAATTGCGACTTGGCGAACCAGCTTCAAAAAACAGCCAGATTTTGAAAGTATTCTGCTCCATTAGATATTCCTAAATATTATGATTTGATGTACAGTTTCTTTGAGGCCAAAACTGAATACCATCAGATTACAGCAAGGATCTGTGACTGAAAATAAGAAGTGATCCAACAGCTACCACAGCAAATAAAAAAAGAAGCATGTTATGATGTTACGCCGCATGCACTGCCTGGCATTCATTCAGCTCACTGTAGCTGAAAAACAGCTTTGAGCGTCTATATTCCATTAACACTATGTTAATTATTATCATTGTCTCATCAGTAGTTTGTTTACGACAGCTCTGGGTGACAAGGATACTGAGATGCTCTGTCAAAGCTATCACCTGATGAGATTTTTATTGGCATAAGATCTTTCTTTCCCTTAGTTAGCTACATTACAAAAATCATTGTTTCATTAAATGCAAATACTATTGCCTGCCTTTGGCTTTTTATAAGATTCATATGACTGATATAATAACCCTGATCTGGCACTGCATTAACGGGTTTCTTCTCTAAGTGAGGATAAGCTAATCTATCTCTCTTCTGAAGAAATTCACACTGTAATAGTAAAACATCAAATGGACACGTTGAAGCTTGCTTAATAAATCTTTTACTTCTGATTCTCCCATGTATGAAAGATATAAAATGAACTGCTATTGTCTAACTAAAAGTAAATTCCCTAGGAAGGTCAGCACTAAAAGGGAAAGACAGCAAATGCTTAATTATTCTTCATAAATAACATTTACTTACAGTTGCATTACAGAATCCTTAGGCATTCAGTTTAGATTACAGCTTTGCTAACAAAAATGTTCTGGAGCTCCTTCCTAGTTTCCTTCCTTAACTGGCCATGCTAACAAGGATGGCCCTTCCAAAACAAAGTATGTTCTAGCAAGGTAAATGGTCCAGAGCCAAATGAATACAGGGGACCAATCCATTGGTTTTGCCGAGTATTTTGGTAAGTGCGATGGATATTACTGAGATCTCCTATATTTACCTAAAATCTATTTAAGCAGATCTTAGACATGCTAATTTTAGAAGGATTCAGACCACCTGCTATGAATTACTGGGCACTACATATTTAAGCACCAAGACAACCGTACAAGGCTAGACAGTCTGAATCTACTTCTATCTTATTTTCACTTCTCTTTGGCAGACACAAACTATGACAGATCTAAAATAATTTCTCCTCCTCCTACCACTTTTTGAACTAGGAAACTTGATACCTTTAGTAAAAATTAATTCAATTAGTATTTGAGGTTGTGAATAACAACATGAAACAAATACTGCTCCAGTAAATCCTATTGTACTAACCACTGGACTATTTCCATACTTCATCTTATTATCTTTCACATTTATCTAACAGTTTTTCTTCTGGCAATTTTAATTATCTTTGTTATTAAACAGTTACATTACATTATGCTGAACTAGGAACTGGCATGGAAAAAACATAATCTAACTCTACTTAACAAACAAGTCCTTCTTTATCAAATGTTCCTCCAATCTGATGACTTGTATTTCTCATTTGTGGTGTCTGTCTTCTGCTGGATTCATAATCAGAGATGTAGTTACAGGAAGGAAAAGTCACATTCTGATTCTGGTATGAATCTCATCTTAACAGTGCTTAGCTATGAATTTTAAATCATTGTGTGTCATCATTCATCCAAATGTGTACTTCATTTCATATCTCTTGGACTAGCATTTCAAAAGTGCATAATGCCAATCCAGTCTATCTGAAGCTATAGCCGATAGTCTTGATTATCATCACTAAAAAAAGCTGGCCTCAACAAGTCTTTCCATAGTGGAATTGCTTGAGAAACTACCTATGAGATTAAAGAATAATGTCCTTTGTATCAAACAGGAGTTTTGTTTGTACCTACCTTCCTAATGCTCACGCGTGATTCACTATCAGAGGAAATTCTCGTATTAAGTATTGCAGAAGCTTAATTTTTTAAAAACGTACTGTGAATATCAGTTCAGTCCTTACCACACAGTAATTCACAAGTAGATCCGCCATCATAAGCAAAAGAATCATAAAAAGAAATCTGAAATTACCAGACTCTGTTTCATGCAACTGATTTTAACATGCCTTTATCATGTAACATCCTTTAAAAGGTCATGCATCATTAACAATATACATGGAGGTTACTAAGAAACAATAAGCAAAAAACATATACAAATTCAGAGTAATAATGTTTACAATTTTGTACTTAAAAAAGTGAATGAAGACAAGGAGTAATTAAATCTCAGAAAAAAAGAAAAAAAAAGAAAAAAAAAGAAGCAAGACATCCCTGTGAATCAAATTTATAAAAGAATTACTTGCCTTCTCCACATGCATGTTTCCAGGCACTGGGCTTTGAGACTAACAGTGCTCAACCACTTCCAAAGCAGGAGCCAGAGAAGCACCACCTTATCTTCAGCTTATTCCATATTCTCATATGCGCACATTCTCTCTGCTCACATTAGTGATGCTTAAAATTCAGCTTCATCATTATTTAGTTCTAAGGGATCTGCCTCCATTTATGATTTAAGTAGTCTCGTAACTGAATCTAAAAATGATTCCAGACCATTGCCTCAAGGACTTTTGTCACAGCTTGCTTGGCTTATTTATGGCTAAACGTAATTGAGTTATTTGGTAGCTGCTTGCTAAAATCATGTCTGAAGAGTTAAAAGTAGCACCAGTGATGTGCTTTTGCACCTCTCTTCCACTGATTTTCAGCCAATGCAAGATCACACCTAAGGAAAACAGTCTATGCAAGAATAGCCAGTGATTTCTTCAAAGAATTCACAGATTGTTGAAAATAGCATGCATTTTTCACTTTTGGATCCAGAACTAAAAGAACCAGAGACAAATTTTTGATATTGACATTCCAGGCAGCATGGCCTATGCTGTCATTTTGTATGTAACAAAACTCGCCATCATAAATTTTCTCAACTGAGTTACAAGACTTTTGTGTTGTGAACATGTATTTGGGTTTTTACTTTTGCAAATCTGTATTTTACTAGTAAGGCAGATACTAACATTCTAGATTTTAATAAAATTCATATGACTACAACTTTTAATGAGTTAGAACTAGGAAGGAAGCAAGAAAGTGACATGCCAGGTTTGAAGAGAAATTGGGCCAAGAATTTGGCCAAGAATTGATGAAGTTCTGGGAGAGGTCTTATGACCTCCAGGTATCCTCTGCTAATGGAGCCAGATCCTCATAGAAGTTCACTCCCCCTGAGATTTGTCCCAGTAGTTTGGGATGAAATTGGAAAAGTATCTCCTGAATCCATAAGTACACTTTTCAAAGAAGAAATTCTGCTTAGCTTTGAACTATGATTAAAGGGTAGAAGTCAAATGGACAATGGGGTGAGATTTTCTGTGTGTTTTGGTGTGCTTCTACTGCAAACATACCTTTCCATCATCCTTTAATCTATTTATTACTTACCCAAAGGACTTTCCTATCCTTTTATGATGTCAAGTTTCAGCAAGGAATGACTTTTTATGACCCTATTATAAACCCGTAAAAATGAAGGTTTACGATGGAAAAACTAACAGATGTTTATTTCTAGCTCTAAAAGAGGGAGCTTTGGACTCCAGAGTGAACATTGCTTTTATTTAAAAATAGTCAGTCTTCACAGCTATTTGGCATTTTGTCCTGGAACTCTATATTCTGTTTCCTACAGTTTCTTCAGCTAGATCTATCACTCTTACAACAGTACTGTATGTCCAGATACACCACAGTGCAAGACACACTACAGTCTGCCTTTTCCTTATCAATAAATTCTTATTGTTAGCTCTTAAAAATATGTTCTACATTTAAACTTGCCACTGAAAGTTGGGCTAGGGATGGATTTGTTTACAAAACTTAATAATGAAAAATACGTATCTATTTTTGAGTTTTCAATAAAACGCAGGAATGAATGACTTAAAGCTTAAAAAAATTGATTTTTAAATGGGTTTTTGGAGGCAAATAATTTGTAAATGGTACTAATTGATTTGTTATTTTGGAAAAAAAAAAAAAACAGAACAAGTCACTTCGTAAAAATAGGTCAGTGTTTTCAATGACAATTCCACAAGATAATCGTTAGGAATACTTAGTCCCTCCGTTGCATTAATAAGCTAGTGCCTGTAGAAACAAAGACTGAATGATCGTCTTACTGTGAGAGTGAGCAACGTTATTGCTCTCTAACAAACATATCAAAAACTAAGCGACTATTTCTACATATTACTTCATTATTAATTCTGAACTAAATCCTTAATTTGGTAAAATTTCTAGGGCTTTCCAAGACATGTTTTCCCCAAAGTAGACAATGAACCTGGGCTCTAACCAATGACAAATGAAACAATATATACAAACCTATAAAATCAGCGCTTTTCCTATTAAATCAAGTTCAAAACACATGCTTTCAATCCTGCTTATACGGTGCTGTGATGTCTGCTAATAGAGAAGCACCTTCAAGACTGTAAAAAGATGACACAGAAATGCACAGTGCAGCATATCTGTAGCATACAATACTAGAAAAATGGATGGGGTATTGCAACACAAGCCCAGCATTACTCATTTGCAGATGTATTTTAAACAGTCATTTCCTATAATCTCTCTGTATTTCCTCCCCTGCTTTTGCTGACTTTCCCTATAATGACTAGATTAAAAGGAATGTACGTTGTCAACAGCAAAGAAAATGGGCCTAATTCATTCTCTACAAATGCAAAAGCTTCTCACAATTTTGCAAAAGCCTTTTTCTATAGGTTTTTGGATACACTGTAAAATGGCTCTATAACAAGAATCTGAAATTATGGCTGCTCAAAACAGAATGATTAGGTCTAATCACAATTATGAAACTTCACACAGAAAACAATCCCAGTTTTACTATTGTACAACCCTGATGTACAATATCTGATGTGTTCTATTCTAGTTAAATTAGTGTTATTCAGAGTTTGGGTTCCCTTGTACAAGCTTTCTCAGAATGGAGTCTACCCAGTTTTAGTGATATTCTCTTGAAAATTAGAGAAGTGACTCAAAACATACACTGCTGCAGGAAAGGAGAACAGAGGATATTGCAAAACTACGCAGAATTCTTATTTTGATAAACAAATGTTATACACATCCAGTTACTCAACTGCATTAAAATAAAACATTATATAATGGACTGTACATATAATGAGGAAACAAATATTACAAATTGAATTACGTGAAATACAACTGAAACAAAACTTTTTGACAGTCACTATCATTCTCACCAGAATTCCCCCGAGCGCAGTAAATATTTGAATCTTCAAAGCATGAAATAAAATTTTAAGTTCTCTCACTGTACCAGCGTATGCACTCAAACACTTATATGTATGTAATTCATATGCATATCTATATATTTCTATAGATTACATAAACAGCATAAAATAATACTTTTAAAACAAATTTTTCAGGGTAGCCACACAATTTATTCAGTTAGGTTTTATCAAAATAGTTGATGATGAGCTGGTAACTCCACAAGAACAGGTCCAATCAAAGAGAAAAGACGATACTCTTACCCCAAGTAGTTGTCCGCAGAACACCAACTGAGTGGTTCAACCACTTGTTGTTTAGAGAAAGTTAATTTACAGGTGCTCCTTCACAGGAACATACTAATGAAAGTTGCCGAATCTTAACAAGTAGTACAGGACCAACAGTAAATTTCACTTACTAGGTGATTTTATTTTACAAAGTTTTAATTCCCAAATAATATGTTGTTTCACAGTAGAATGTAAAAAGACCAAAGAATGAGGAAGACTATTTCAGTCCTAATGAAGGTACAGTAAAGCTGATTTATGACTGCTCACTTCATGTGATCTGTGATACTAGTTCTCACCTTAGTATCTAATACTTCCCAAGCCAAACAAATGAGAAATATGAATCTACAAGATAAATTGTAGTATAAGAACCAGCAAAACTGTTACAGAATATTTTTGTAGGCAGTGATAGAGAGAGGAGCTGCAATGGTGGCATTAAAAGGACTTCGCAAATAAAACTGAGTGATCTGAACTGGAGGTCATAACCGAAGTAAACTTAAGGCAGTTTATAGAGCCCTGGAGTCATAGACAGATTACAAAGTAGCTTGGTTGCTTTTGTTTTTTACCTTACTTCGGCCGACTGAAGTCTGGGGCAACCTCTTTTGATTGCAGGATAAAAGGGTCCAAAATATTTATGATGACAGATGTCAAAGGAAACAAGAAATAACTTAGGAAATCACTGAAATCTTTCAGTTAGAACATTAAATATACTTAGGAGGAAAAGACACATGTCATAAGACAGTGTCTTATAAAATGGTTAGTAAATGAAATTAGGACTAAAACCAATCAAATTGACAGAAATCTTATTTTATATCATCATAGCATGTTAAGATTATTTCTTCCTTCTTTCCCAGGCAATGTTATTTCCTATTTAATGTACCCATGAATCTACTAATTAAGTTTTATAGAAGTTGTAAGAGCCCCCATATTCAGGAAAGTACTTCAGGATAAACACACACTACAGAGATGTCCTAAGATGTGCTCGCATACGAGGTTCAATGGATGTGTTTGGTACAAGGGAGCATTACAAGGAACATGCAGTTCACTAGCAGATGTACACTGATATAGACACACAGGTCTATAGGTGTAGACACAAATGATGGCTTAACGAGACCACGAACAAAATTTTAAGTAGAAGATGTTCCTTGCCCATTTTATTATTAAACAATTATGACTCAATTTAAGTGAATTATTCATTGATGAAATAAATTCTTTCAAATGATCCATTAAAAAAACCCTAAGAAATTTATACAGATTCCTCAAATGGATTTAAGTGGCATACCACCAATAATTTCCTGTGGGGGCTTAAGAAATAACCTGCATTGTACCCTCTCTATCCTAAGGTTTTCCTGAGGGCACTTTTAGGTGTCAGTTTCCTGGAGGGAACACAAACAGTGAGACACATGCTGAGTCCTGGGCTGGGCTCAGAGGAAAGGAGAGCCAGCACAACTTCAGTAGGTGGGATTAGGGGGAGCATAGACGACACAATTCAGACATATTGAAAATGGTCACTCCTGTGTGGGCATGCACAGATAAGGTAGCTTAGGGAGAGGGATAGTGTCAGGCGTCAGAGACAAGACAACGTTAGGATAGAGACGTCATGCATGTTAAGAGAAAGAGATCTGAAACATTAACATCCTGATTTTTTTTTCTATACAATTATCAGTTGCAATTACACATCAAAAGAAACAAATCTACCCCCAATTGCGATGGATGAACATCTGCACTTTCCAGACATTCTTTTCCACACGATTTCTTTGCAATAGCATAGAACAACCAATCAGTCATTTAATGACAGCATTATAACCCATTATGTTCAAGAGTCAATTACTCCAAGGCCTTACACTTTTATCACATACAATATCTCTAAATTGGGTGCAATACTGTGGATCAATCAAATTCAAAATTTTATCTGAATCTGACCGTATAAGGCTACAGATGATTTATACTGGGGAGTGGGGAGGAGGAAGGGCAGTCAAAATTAAAAAACACCAAACAGTTGATGAGCCCTTAAAGAATTAACTACTTCTTTCATCGATACATGGCCTGTACACAAACAAGATAATTGCAGTTTAAAGAAAGTGTCTGGCATTTTTTCCATTTGTAACAAAGCCCAGAAATCAGCAAACACTGATTGGTTAATCGGAAACACACAGCACAGATCAGCATGTGGAACTAGACCATATGTGAAAATGAGATTGTCACAGCAAGGCCACTAAGGGTCACAGGACATACATCTGTAGGAAATCAGTCTTCATTAGTTTGGCTGCTCAAGGAACAGTTTGTTAGTATTATGTTCATCCATGGACGTACAACCACTAATAAAATGGGGCTATAAGTTACTTTTCAGAAATGGAACACAATATGTATGTAGTCTGCCTAAAGAATGAGGGAATCACTACAAATGCATATCAGATGTATTATTTACAAATGTTATACTTTGCAGCATCTTGACATTTGCCTGTTTGTAAAGGCAAAGGCTGATAAATCTCAGTGGAGAATAAAAGCATTTATTCCTATACCACTAGAAAAGAGGTTATGTCCCAGCTGATGGTCAAAATAATTGCAACTTCATTACTGGAAAATAAGGTCTTCACTGGCTGTAAGTGAGCATTACGCCATCAAAACCAATACTGTTCTTTGACTGTAACAGGGGAAGTGTCAGAAACATACATCAAAATTTCCTTATAATATCTGGAAGGAAAAGAATGTTCTTGTTATTTATTTTTTTAATAATAACCCACATATTCAACCACTCTTCACTAGGAGTACTGTAAGTCTCCAATGGGTAAATCTGGAATTTAATCAACTTACATGTAAGTTAGGGTTCATTCCAATACAGGCCAAAAGAGGGGCCAAAATACAAGAATTTAGTTCTTCACTTGTGGCAGACAGGGGCTGAAAGCAGCAGCAGAGGATTGGAAAGACCAGTTGGATATTTAAACAGCATGAAAGAAGCTGATAATAACTGTCAGCTGAGTTTATGAACACGTGGTCAGATGTGAAAAGCCATCTGTTTTAGGGAAGCTAGTAATATGACATCAAATATATGGCAGTGTTAGTTAAAGCCGATTTCTACAAACTTAGAAACCACAGGCAATACTCTTAATCTGCTATGGGACTGGTTTGGATGCTAGAATTCTGAAGCTGATAAAATATTTTAAGAAAATCAATGGAATAGGATTCAGTTATGGTTTTGTTCAATAGGATTTAATACGTACATGCTACCTTTCTGTTTTCTTATCAAGAAAGGTTGGCCACTGCCTTCAGTCTTAGTGTGTCATCATTTCAAAAAATAAATCGCTTCAATAAAAGCCTCCTTTTAATTTCTTCATGCAAACTCCACTTTCTTCTACCATGAGAGTGAAATGTCCACATTAGCTCAAAGTAAGAGGATAGATGGAACTTTGATTTGACTAATTTCAAAAATTGAAAAGTTAATTCTAAAATACAGGAATCTGTGATATATGCACGATATCTTTAGAGTATGTTTATAACAAACAACTAGGTCTTATCCAAAGATTTTTTTTTCTTCTTGATAAATAACATATGTAACCCTTCTCAGATGGTGAGTTGTTCCTTCCCAACCTTTCTCTGACTATAAATTGGACACAGATAAATAAAGATTTAGGTTAGACATTTACCAGCACTCCAGATGCCACTAGGTTACCTGAAGTAGCACTCCTGTTCACATGATCAAAAGTTAAATTAATCGCTAACCTGGGAATTTTTACTCCGGGACAGAGGCCAGCTGGGATTTTACGGCTATCTGAGCAGCATAGACCCGGGTCTGCCTTCTGGGTTCACCTGGCAGGGTTTGGTTTTTTTATCCCTAGTATTTTTATTTTTTTTTAAACTCCTCATATTGCAGGGATGTAGGGCTGCTGGTGCCTGCGATCACATCTGTATTCTTTCCATTGCACAATATGATTGCGGGTCTCCCATTATTTGTTTTAAAATTCTGGTAGCAGGTAGAGAAGTATGTAACAGGACTGTGGATCTGATGATTTGTGGACATTTTTGAGTAATTTTATTGCATTGTCATCTGTGACAGCAATGGTTTGAATTTGCTGTCCTAGATGTTTGCTTCAGTTCCTATCTTTGTAAATAAGAAAAAGAGAGTGCAACACAACACTCCCTTCTAGATTTTTACCTCTAGTTTCTGGCCATCAGTAGTTCAGAAACTTTCGGTACTGGAAGTTGCAACTAGACTACAATGTTTAATGGCTCTTGATCTCCATCTTCCACCTGTTTGCTTAAATGCTATGTTATTCTGTGGATTGCCAGTTCTCAGTCAGGAGGGTTTGAACTACTCCCTCAGGTTACTCTTTCTGCCTATTTTATTAAAAATGTGTTTTCATTACTATAGTAAAAAGAAATTGAAAACTAATAGATTTGACTCTTCTATCCACAATAAACCTTTGGACGAATACTTAATGAAAATGTGTATACCTGGGATAATCAAACAAAGCAGATCCCCTAACCAGCATAGGTTAGTGAGAGAGGAAATCCTACACTTCTTACTCAGACGGTTTCCATAAAAACAAAGGGAAAGTTTTTGTTATCCTATAATCTAGTCAACTCACGTTCTCTATCAGATACTACAAGATGCGCATTCCTTCTGACTCAATACGAACAACTCTCCCCCTCCCCCCTTTTCAATATCAAAGCTCACAATGCAGCTCAGCAACTTCATCAGGATTCCTATTCTATGCTTACAAGGAATTAGCTTTCTGTAGCCAAACCAGTAACAAATTCTGTTGATAATGTTACTAGGAAAGCAGGGCAATCTAGATTACAGATCCATCTGTGACACCAAAACAGTATGTATTCTAAATTGCCATTTAAAGTAAACGGGATGAGATGGTCAATAAGAATATTTTAAAAAACCCTCAAGTCAGAAAGTACCATACTTAAAAAGAAAAAAAAAAAAAGAGAAGAAAATACCCATCAAAGCAGGTCCTACAACACAATATTCACTATATTCACACAGCTTTTCTGGTATAGCTTAAAATATTTGCTGGGAAATTCACGACAAGTGTGTTTTATTCATTATATTTCCAAACTGCCTTATGACTCCCCAGAAGGCATAAAGGCACAGATTGGCACCCATATAGAAAGCAAAGCGTCATGGCATCACTGCCACACAGTATGCGAATCTGAAGGAATGTTCCTCTTCCTGCGGCTGTCTGGGAGCCACTGCGAAGACTCTTTGCCTACTTCATCTGAAGATGAACTGCTGTGGGGTTAATCACAATAATTATGTACTTTCTCCCTCCCTAAGAAGCATTATTTGCTCTGCATCTCAGACTGGGGATTGCGAAGAACAAAGTTGAGCCTGTGCATCTGCTGTTTGCTGAGTGCTGACTTAATCCCCCCTTATCCTGCTGTCCCACATAATTATTTTGCAGAGTGTGGGTGAAGAGGAAGACCTGGATACTGTGCATTGCTCTTTTTCTTCTCCAGACATGTTGTTTAAGCCATTTCCGGAATTGCTGTCTCTTTATCTCCTACTTCGCAATGCAGAGGACAGAAGCACCTACCTTTACAATGGCATAAAACTGAAACTATGTACAACCTGAATTAAAAACTGCACTAAGCAGATCGTATCAAGTTTCTCATTAGAAAAATATTTTTTATTTACCAAATGTGATTGCACATGCAAGCTTTAACTAGTTTATTATTTTGATTGCGTATCTCCAAAATATGTTTTCAACCAAGGTAATTGTGATAATTTGCATCTTGAAAGGGCACCTTTGCAAAACTGAGCATTTTATCAAGTTTATTCCCGCTGAATCAAAAGAAACTCACACACAGAGTTGTAATAATTATTTAAATATTAACATTGACCAGAAAAAAATAAAACCCCAAAAGCTTAAATCTTCTAACTCTAATACAATTAAAAAATTGAATACAAAATGGGTTTTCAGTGGGACAGATATAAAAATTATTTATTTCTGTTTTTCAGGGCATTCTTAAAAGCAAGACCTGAACCAACAGGGTGTGGTAGAGGTAGAATCCCTTCCCCCAGTCTAGAGACAGAAACAAATAAACTGCCCTAGTCAACAGTTGATCGAACAGTGGCTGTTCAACAGAAAGTTTAACAACAGCTCCTGCCTTGAGTTTACTCACAGAGCATTTTGCACCTTTTTACTTAAACTAGTGGCCAAGTCTATATTTATCGTATCTGTTCTAAGCGGGGTATTTTTTCTAAGTCAGTACATAAAGAGCTCTTTTGATTCAATGCAAATGCCCTTAATGCAATTGCCATCTTTTTTCAATTAGGACAAACTACATCAAGGTAAACTGATTTTTAATCACTAAAATCAAACGTTAGAATGTATCACTCTAAATTAGTAGAAAACAGAATGAACAGTTAAATTCATGTGTCTTTTGAACCTAGACAACTCTAAAAGACTTCTGATTAGTGACTGCTGCCAGGTGAACCACTACCCATGAGCTTTTCCCCTCTGAACTTTGTACGGCCATGAAAAGAGAAAATGTCCCATAGTGTGTATGATCTCTTCCTGGGTCTTGTTCACACTTATGCCTCCGTGCAAAAGAACCTCAGATCTGATGCTGCTCTTTGGACCTCTAGACTCTGCAAAAAACTGAGGTAGGAGAAGAACACGGTATAGGGAATCAGGCTGGTTTATCACCGTATTTGTTGGCTTCTACAAATGAGAGAGGAGGCTTACTTAATCTAGAAATAATATGGTATGCAATCATCCAATAACACACATTAAATAATTTGTTATACACAAAAGTGGAATGACAAATTCAGATTAGCAACATAAAAAGATACCTTTGGATATATGCACAGGTGACTAGTTTAATTATGTGAAATGTCATAAATTAATTGCATTATTCCAAATCTGGTCAGTCATGTCACAGTAATGGTGATATAGCCAAGATTAAAAAAACAGGGATGTAACAGTCTGCCTTGTTATCAGTGTGATTGTTGTCACAGCTTCTCAGTGAACTGTGACTGAGATGTATTAGCAGGTCAAAAGGGCAAAGCTCTTCAATTTTTTACAGTTCTAGAAAATGGGTGACATTCGAAGAAAAGCTTAGTCTTAGCAGGGGACCAAACAAAGTGATTTTTTTTCTATATATATTCTTAAAGAAGGAAAAAGAAAACAAACAAATGCAGGCTCTGTTATTAAAAGTCTCTGCTTCATGCTAGGCTTCTTCTATATGTTTATTGTGTACAATTTACTGCTTAAACCCCCTATAAAGCTCACACAATGATTTGGATAAAACCAGGAAAAAAAAGGGCTATGAATCTTGCTTCCTGGAGTGGCAGAGGTTGGGCCAGAGGTGAGATTTCAATGAATTACACTTATAAGTGCCCATCAATTATAGATAACAGTGTAGTTAGATGCATTATTTTATCTCAAATTAGGGCCATGCAATTGGGTATTCATAGGAGCTCTCTCCAGCAGCTTTACGCGAGCATTGGCAGCTGACTGAGGTTGGACCTGACTATATCTTCTTTAAAGAAACAGATAATTAAGTATCTCCCAATCATCTGGCCTCTTTTTTTTTTCCCTCTCCTTTTCAAAAGGTTAACACTTTGAATGCTTTAAAATCTGAGTAATAAGAAAAAGATGTGATGACCTGATAAACTTTCTAACTTTTATTACTATCTAAGACATTTCTAACATTTAAACTCCCAGAATAATTTTTGCTAATGCCTAATATTTTTCCATTTAGGAAAGCACACTCTGCTTGCCCTCTGTAGCAATAAGAAGAGTCAGGATAGCAACGTAATCAACAGAGGAAACACTGCAATAATTAGTAAGTTTGTTGCAAAAGGGGACAAGGCAGAACGCTCACTATATATGTCTATTTCAATTCTTTCATCAAATTACATCACATTATTCACTAGTGTACGCGTTTCTAGCATACAGGAAAAGGATGAAATAATTTTTGATATCCATGCCTTGGGCTGCGTTTCAGAGGACATCATTAGAGTCTGAGACTCCCTGGAAAATCACCTACACCTTTACATACCTGTTTCACTATACTTGAAGACTTCATCTAAGGTCTTACGTATTCATGGGTTGTGAGAAAGAAATTATAAATACACATACAGATAATGATGTAAATATCACTGAAATTTAAATTCTCTTGCTTAGTAATTTTGCAACAATTTCTAGGGTGCTTAAGCACGGATTATTATTTGAAAGACAAAGCCTGGCCTCTAAAGGCAACATTAAAACTAGAGATGGGGCAGGACACTATGGATCCGTAAGCATTTTCTCTTTCCGTTTCCTACCGTCCAGAAATGCTTTGGAGTGGAAGCTGGGTCTCTGTAAACCATCTACTTGCAACATGGCAATGTTTCCTATGGAAGGAAGGACAGTACAGGCAGTCCTACCCAGAGCAGTGACAGAATTTCTTCACTTATTCGCACCTCCAGGTCCTTCTTCTGAACAGTGGAGAGCTTCCTATACATAGAAAGGCTTGCAGCCCGCAAGTTGATGGGAGCCCATCATGCTTCTCCAGTAACGTTTCAGTTATGGTATTTTGCAGGTGGCTTGTGTTCAGAATGCATTAGACAGGATTTGACAAGATACTCCTGCTGGCCTTATGTTGCTTGCATACTTCCAAAAGTCAAACGTTCTAGGAGGAAAGCTTGGCGTACACCTCGTCAAGGTTTGGATTCTGGAGATCAAGGTTGAATACTTATCCACAGAACACCCCACCTACATCACCTTTTCCCTCAACACGAACAAAGGAGGACTTTCCGTTAATGACTGCTACCTTGAGGAATTACGTACTTCAGAGGTTTTTTTTAAAAATGCCATTTTTTTGATGCCTTATGAGCACTTCTTGTCCAACCCAAAATATCTAGAATTAAATGTTACACAAAATGCCATTCAAAGTAGCTATTTACCATGATGATTGTTGTGAATGGTCTATTTAGAAAGGGAAAACTGTGGTCAATTGTTTCTAAATTGCTGACCTATAGGCTTATAGAGCCATTATTGATCAATTTCTGGGCAAGAGCACAGGATCATCTTTGTCATATGATTTACTTTAAATAATAAGAAAATTTGGTTAATATCCAAGGACGATTAAAAAAAAAAGACTTAACAATATTAAAAGTATATTTTATAAATCCCTTAATGACTGAGTATATAATATTAATCTAGTGCTGTTAAATCAGTCAGTATTGCATTCCCTTCTGTAAATGACTGAACATTTGTCCTTTTCAGTATGTATATTTAGCACACTAGAAAAAATATTCCTCCACTTCTTCCATAATGGTAATAAAAAGAAACTGATTATTTTTTACTTGTCCATAAAAAATGTCCCCACAGCAACCTGAATTTGATTAAGCTGGTATATCAAATATATATATGGAACTGTGCACACAAAGTAGGGCTTACAAGAATGTATGTACAAATTAGATGATTGCAATATTTAATAACTCAGTGAACCCTTGCTAATGTAACACTTTTTTTTCTGCACTCAGTTATTTGAAATTGAAATCATTTCTAGCCAGAACATGCAGTTCTTTTAGTGTTTAAATCAGGCCTCCTTTATCAACACACTGATCATAACTGCTGCAATGAAACATCTCAGACCTTGAAAGTTTGCAACACACTGATGAAATACCAAGACATATTTGTGAAAATATTTTTTCATCTTAAGACTACTTTCACATCTGTTGCAAAAAAACCACCAAAACTAACAATCCCCTTCCACTCTTCCCTAGAACAAGACTTCACTCAACGATACAAAAAAAATTCTCAATCTTCTTAAGTGATGGAACTGGAACACTTAAAGGCACATTAAATGATCTTAGCCTGCACACTTCCCACCTTGGGCTTAGGCCAGGAAGTCAGTTTTAAGAGGCATTTAATACTGCATGAATCCCAAGCAAAGGGAATTGGCTTCAGTGTTTTAAAACTTAAGGTCAGTGCACATTGCACTGATCCAACGTGATAGACACGAGACCCGATTGTGAACCACTCATTTCACATTCATTGTTATTCTGTTGCCTCTGAGTCTAGAATCACCAAAATCCCCAGTCTGTGTGCGCTCTACCTCAACAGCAACCGCATTTAGTTTTGTTTAAAATAGAGAATTAATCACTGCCAATATCTTTTTTTCTTCTCTGACAGTGCTTCAAGTTTGCAGTGGAATTAGAAAATGATTGTTAATTTACACATACAAGATAATTTTATGTGACTTAAGAAAGATTAAACGGAACAATCAGGAGTGACAGTGGAAGAAATTAAATCAGGATATGAATGAGCGCTGTTTTATACTGTAGGTGTTCCTGCAAAACCTAATGCTAATACTTAAACTCATCAGTTAATCACTTTCCATATTCTTTTTCAAATATTAACCTTTTAAAAAGTTGAATTAGCTTAAGAATAACTTGATATATTATTAGGACTCATTTTGAAACTCCATGCCGAAAAAGAATGGTTCTCTTTTTAAACAGTTTTTAATTATTATGAGGCTTATATGAAGAGGAAAATATATTTTAACAAGCATCCACACAAGTGGTCTGATTATGTTATTCTAATCTGCAAACCTAATTATCACCTTCTTATGGAGTACAAGGAACAGCTTTAGAAGAAAATTAATGTATCCTATCAGTGGGACAGTTTGTCACTTTATTAAATAATCATCTTCTTTGCAAATAAAATTGTTAGAAGCTTCATTGTATTAAGGAAAAAATAAAACCCCTCACACCATTACATATTAAAATTAACTTCCCACCGTTTCTTTAATGGTCTATTAAGCCTTCACTGTGGTGGATTATGAAGTACAAATGAGGATATCAACTGTTTCTAAAACTGTAAGAAACAACTATGTTCTATGTGCTTTTTTTTGTTACTGTGAGTTATAATTTAGCAAACATTTAAACTATTTTCATTAGTTTCCAACATAGAAAGTGTATATTAAATACAAAGTAGACAAAGTAATTTTTTTCCCCTCTTTTTGGTCTATATCATAAGCTGTGGGGACAAAACTGACATCTCTCTGTATCTACCTCTTTTTCTGCGAAACAGAGAGTTCACATTCTGTATTTCAACCTAGAAAACCAAAAAACCCTCCAGGCATAGTCTGAAGAGTTGCCAAAGATGCCCCTGGAAGAAATCTTTAGACTGACCTATGGCACGAAAAGCGGAAATCTTGACAGAAATATTTAATACATCATTATTTAAAATATCATTCCACCTAAGACTGAAATTTCACCTCCAAAACTTCAAAGGCCTTCTGTACAGTAATTGCAGAATGTCACAGCTTGCAAATACATACAGGAAACCAGCTTGTAAGCATGTACAGGGTCGTGCTTGTCTGCCCTGTAATGAAGAAACCCTATTGGGCTCACCAGTAAATAAAGGTTTTCTTTCACTGGTTACTGCAGTTAGAAACTATGGTGCGGGTTGTTGCCTTTATTTTTTCTCCCTCTCAGGATGCATATTATGGCTTCCATGGAGAGCTAACCTGGATTATTTTTAGCTATCTTTGATTAGGCTATATTATTCAGTGAAACCAAAAACTACATAAAATTAAGCCAATTTTAATGGAATTTTCATCGAGAAAGAGTTAGCTAACAGATGGAATATCAGCCTAAAGCTACATATAAAAACTAAGCTACCTTATTAACTATCTCTGTGAGTCAATGTACATCACCTGGGATTTAGGCAGCACAGTTTATGTGTATATTTGCACTAAAGGCTTGAACTTAACCTCCAACATCTCAGGCAAGTGCTCTTACCTTGGCGATTCTAGCCACAGTTTTCAGTGTTACCCGTTGGAGTTTTCACCCTCGCAGCAGGACAGCAGAATGAAGAAGCCCTTGGATGGACCTATACTGCATCCACCAGTTTCAAGCTGTCCAGGTGCTCTACTTTGTACAAACGTTCACTGCTGCGTATTTAAAAAGCAAACAAACCCCTAAACCTTCTCTCATAGGCTAACTTAGTATTACGGCAACTTGTACTTAAGCAGCGCAGAGGGAGAAGGGGAGTCTTTGTCAGGATGTTGAAGCTGGAACTCTCTCATTTCGAGGAAACACTGCAGCTCTGAGGATAACAGCAATTGTGGGAGAGGCAAAGCTCCCTTTCTGACACTGAGGCTGCAGTAGGTCCCGATTTTTTAATCCAAATGAGCTTTCTTTTACATAGGAAAAATTTTCTCAGGGAAACTCTGTCCTGCCCAGCACTACCCTCTGAGGGAGCCTTACTGGCTATGTATTTTTTCCTCCTTCCAGAAAGCAGGACACTTTGCCCTCACAGGCAATCCAGAATTTCTTAAGGTAAAGAACTCATGTTTCTGTTCTTTCCATGTGTTACATCATTCTTTTCTTTTATCCTATAAGATGGTATAAAAGTCGTAAAAATACAAAGCTTTGAGCTGTCACAGAAGTTTGCATATTCTATCCATAGAGAAAATTTAAAAAGTCCTGTGTGTCTTGTCATCAGAAAGATGGATCAAACTGGTCATGAGAGTCAAGAATTATTTCATGCATAAAACTGTCATTCTGGTTATCAGTAACATTTATATTCTTTGTGAGGAAAAGCCTCAGTTATAAAGATACTGATTTTCCTTAAGCATTATCTGGTACAGTTAAATATTCACCTCTTGTGGCTTGCGGGTAAGGTATATTCAGCCATCAAAAATGCCCAATATTCTGTGATGTTATACATGGGACATTACCAGTAGTCTGCAAAATGAAACAATCAGTCTGAAATACCGGAAGGTTACTTAATTTTAAAGTCCAGGACAGTACCCGAGTTAATGAAACAAACCATAAAGTTAGCATTTTTATGATAAACTCTACCTCTCTGCATTTTTTAACTTACCAATGTGAAGATCAAAAGCATGCCTTGCAATAAAAGGTGAAAAATATAATAGCTCGGATAGATCAGGATTCCAGTGAAACACTGGCCTACCTATTAGAATTATTTTTTTCCCCAACAGGTTTGGGCTTATTCCTAAATCTAAATTCTTGAAGCGTAGAACAAGATTATATTCACAGTTAGGTATTTCAGAGCGCTCTCAAAAAAGCATAAAAGAGATTAATTCTACAAGAACAGGACAGCAGTAATTTACTCTGCAGTGGCACTGATCCTTCGCCTCATACTTCTGAACGGAGTTTAGTGACGAAGGAACACTTTGTTAAACCTTAATGTCACTTTCCCATTTTTTAGAAGATGCATTGGGCTTTTATTTCTATATGCTTTAAAAAGAGATCACATCTCTAGAAGCACCCTCAGACTGTACTGTACACTGAAATCTTGGCATAGAAACTGCTTATATCCTCTTCCAAGCTACAGGTTTTAGAGTGCTACCAGTTCAGGGCACTAAATTGGCATACTTGTTTGATTACTTTTCTTTACACTGTCAAATAGTATTCTGGTAGAAGTGTACACCATATGCATCTGTACATCATCTTATGATTTCATAGACAAGAAAAGAGTTATGAAAAAGATAGAGATTATATAATGAAGACTTCAGAAAAAATAACAAACAGACCAAAGCAACACTTCAAGTAAGAGCCATGGCAAAAAAGCACTTCCCTCTTGCTCTGCCAGCTGCTTCGTTTCCTTTTTTATTAAAACACTAAACCATGAGCATTAAGTGGCTCTTAATTTAGCTTTATAATAAAAATTGAAATCCTTCTTAACCAAGAGCATAGTTTTGTTGAAACCTGTATCCTTGATTACTTTATAAGGTGAAGGAAGAAAGAAAGTGAAGAAAGACAAGGAAAAAAGGAGTAAAAAGCAGAAAGAGAAACAAGAGAAGTCGTAAGATGCCAGATGAAGGAAAGGCAGGCAAAAGATGAATGTGCTTTTTAGCAAGAACAAACTTATAAGCTAAAATTTCATCTCAAAGACTTCATTCACTTGAGACAGCTAAAAAACATTTGGTAAGGATCAAGAAGCTGGTATAATGTGGGAGAATAGCGGCTACTAGCTTGCGATCCAGCGTAGTCAACCACCGCATGTTTTATCCCATACTTCAGCCGTGTGTTCACTGTGTAATGGAGCACGCTTCCAGGACTGCACAGCTAGTGCTAACTGAGATGGCTCCGGAAACACAAGCAAGGGTATTGCTTTGAGCTTAAGGCAGTCTAAATCTACTCTAAACCACAGAAGAACACGTGGCGGTGTGCTCCACACAGACCCTGCAGCGCCATCCAGCTTAGAAGCAGACCTGCAGTTCATTACGCAGGAGGTCAGCTGTGACTGGCCACAAAAGATTTTGAGAAACTGGCAGAGTCAGAGAAGGTTCAGAGTAGCGTGGACAGGCACCTTCTTTCTGTAACTCTAAATAGTTCTCTCTTTGGCAGTGCTTGCCCCGTCTGACTAACATGTCTCTCTTAAGAGCGACTGTTCTGCATCATGCCTGTATACTCTTATCCTACAATTTTAGTGTCTTTGGGCATTGCAGGTGATGTTAAAGGATCTTTGGCAGTCAGAAGGAAGACTACTGTGTGCACTTATGAAATACGACAGATTGCAAATACTTTAGATTACATCAGCTTTCTTGGTCTATATTTGACAAAAACAGTTGAGACTCTCTTGTTATGGTATGCAGATACTAGTATGCCACACATAAACCACCACCTTTGCAGCAGGTGTGTCCAGTTTCCACCATACTAATTTTGTTCATGTGAATAACATAGTGGGTAAATATTGTTCATAATTAAAAACATAGACTTTTACCAGACTTTAAATAACAGAAAAACGCCTCTTCACTGTGTTAGTGCCCTGGCAACCTGGTCACAGAGTCAAATTCCCACTTGCTTGCTTGTTTTCTGCGTTTCTGCCATAGTTGCAAACTATGGCATTTGTAATTGCATCGTAGTCCAGCTGCTATTCTGTCGTTTAGTGATTAAACCACTTCCCAAGTAAGTAACAGAGTGCATCTGATTGCTCCTTGTCAGAAGAGGGGAACTGAACCCTGATTTCCCCCTTCCTGGCTGAGTGCCCTCACTATGAAGCCAGTATAAAAATAGTCTCATGGCTCCAGTGGCAATGGCTGCTGTGCAGCTTTGCTACCGCAAGGTTTTTTGTAGCACAAGCCCTACTTAGTTAGGTGAATCCACTCAGGTTTAATTTTTAAATGTCCACAAGAATTTGACAATTAAATTTATATTCTGAAATAATTTTCACAGAACATTTAGACTGCAATTCGCTATGAAAACAAAGCAGCTAAACATATTGAAGATTTCATTCAGAGTGAGTTGTCAGCTGTCTCATACCAGCAAGAAGAACATATTTCTTTGATTAACACACTTCTTTTCTCTCTTTGAACAACAAAATCTTGATAAAAAACTAGATTGACAGTTTAACACAGCCTTTAAGGCTTTACTATCAAAATCCAAATCACTTCAGAATCTTCTGCTACTTCTGCTGCCACTGTAGTTATTAATATATCATCATAACCAAAAGAAAAAAATCCAAGAAGTATTTTAGATCATAAAAAAATCAATGCTGCCCTTGTTTTTAATATATTGTGAGCACAAATATTCTAACCACAGAGAAAGTTCTTCAGTTGGCCATTATACTCCCAAATCACAAGTTACTGTTCCAAAGAGCATTCGATGCCTTTAGACATCTTCATAATTGGCTCAGAAATAGCATGCTGCAAGAAAGGTTAACAGACCTTGCTGTTCCTCATATGGACAAATCTTTATCAAAAAAAGCATA
This sequence comes from Steatornis caripensis, assembly GCA_013398225.1. Classification (NCBI taxonomy): domain Eukaryota; kingdom Metazoa; phylum Chordata; class Aves; order Caprimulgiformes; family Steatornithidae; genus Steatornis; species Steatornis caripensis. The sequence continues at coordinate 82,908 of VZSC01002399.1, read as the reverse complement.
ACTGAAAGGTTCTCAAGAACCAGGAAATCATATTACTTGCAGCTGTTCCCTCAGTCTAATTTGAACAAAAAATGGCAAATCTAACAGCCAGCCTCTTCCTCTAACATCTAAATCTTTTTTTACCATATCTACCATATCTACCTATGTCACGTGGATTCAAATGATACCCCTGTCCTGAATTTTAGGCACATCAGGAAAACAATTTCATGTAAATTCAGTATCAAGTTAAAATACTGTATTATTTCTTAATCTAAGGAGCAATATTAATTGTTGGTATATCTAAGCACACTTCCAGGGACTAAAACTGGATATAATTTGAAAACTTTCCAAGCTTAATAAATTCCAAGTAATTACTTGGTAACAGTTTTTATGTCCACTGATCTTCTGCTTTTTATATTGTGTACGGTTGTATGCCATGACGTACCAACATACCATAAGCACCCGGCTCATCCTTGCAACCACATATCAGTAAACGAACTTAGACATCTGTAATTTCTGTTCATTAAAACTTCGAGAAACAGTATCAAAATTGTATTGTTCGCCACGTGTTTCTTTGCCTGTCTTTTATCCTGTCTTGGCAGTTTCCCCAGATGAGTCCTCCTGAGCCTTTTGAGCTGGAAGAGGGGGATATTCTGATCCTTTAGCCAACAGTTTGCCACATACCTTATGATCTTGATGTTGATCTGAACTCTTTTACCCAAACTAGAGCTGAAGATTACAGAGAACTCAACAGAGACAGGTAACACATGTAAAGGAGTGTTTCCTGACATGCAGAGTCCTAAATAGCCACGAACAATTTTTTTTTGGACCAGGTTATCAACGTTTTTAAAATTCCAACAATTTCTCTGTCTGACAAAGGAAAAAGTTGAAAGCAGGATACTAGCGTTCTGACGACTGCTGAGAGAGATAGCAAATGAACATCCATTAATCTACTTCAGAAGCAGATGTAGACCAATAGTCGCCAATCATTCAGCAATATAGTTACAAGAGAAGCCAGAGAGGTATTCCTTCGGTGCCATGCTAGTACAAGGAAACATCCTAAAACGAGTAAGGCTGTCTTAGGAATGGCAAGAACATAAGAAATTCTATGATTTAGTCTCAAAACACATCAGATCTCCAGTTAGGCAGACTAAGAGTGCAGTGAGGGAAAACCAGGCAATACAACTTTAAACTATTTTTATCTTTTAGCTAAACTTGGCTTTAATGGTAGTGGTGTCACATCTCAGAACAAGCAACAGCCATTCCCATTCCCTTTAAATCCCCAAGTCAGCCAATATATTTCTCCAGTGATCTTTTTGTTTTGTACTTTGTCTGATAATCTATTTAAAAATGTGTAGCGATTTCACAAACACACACACACATACATACATACATAAAGATACTAAAAAAAATCTGTATTTTATATACAATACATAATTTGTATATAATACAAAATATAAAAAATAAATATATATAAAAAGAAAATACAATTAAATATAAAAACAAAAATAGAAAACATAATTTGAGTATAGATGCTAAAGAGATTCAATAGCGAGATAAATACTTCTCAGTTTTGATTATATACTTACCATGTGAAATCAAAAGAAGCAGTAGTTATCATTTTGCAAGTAAAACTAAATGCCAAAATTATTCTGAAAGCAATGTTAGCAACAATGCAGTTATTTAGAATAGGTACTATCATACAACTGCACCTATCATACAATTATCGTACAAATGCATGACATGAACTGCTGTATGTTATTAAAAATAGTATTTTCAAAATATTTTCTTTGGTAGAATATATCCTGTGTTAATAAAATGAAGATATACATCCAAAGTCAATAAGAACTTTACCTGAGGGATATCCACAGGATTGATTTTATTGTAAGAAAGATACACAAATTATATTTTACTATATACTACTCTAAGTTTGGAAATACTTCTAGCTTTGCACATTTCTTAGAAAGGGCTATGTAACCTGTTGCAATAAAAATAAGACTTGAAATCAGATCAGAAAGCAGTCCAATTATTCACATGAAAATACATAGACATGAGCCAGGCAAACTACATTCAAACAGAGTAAAGAGGAAAATGGAAAATGTTATCTAAAGTGATGGAGATGGTGACAGAGGCTCTTTATTAGATACATTAAGTACCTCAAATCACTTCAGTTATATAATTAGCAAAGATAAGAACTATAGGTTATTTAATCAGGGGCTGGCATATTGGTTGAAAGGATTACTTTCCAGGTAATCTATTAAAAAATGAATTTTGGACAGCAGTACTGAAATTTTGTATAGAGTTAGGGGGACTGGCTACATTTTTTTAAAATTTATTTCCAGTTACCTAAGTTTCTCTAATACGACACAAACTAATTTGCAATTTCAGAGTGTTGAGTTGGAAGCCTGGGGTATATTGGTTGTAAGATTCTGGATCTGAAGCAAATCTAGGACCTGATTTTTTTGTGACTTAAGGCACAAGGCACATGCTGTATATCATGTCAGCCCACGCTGTACTAGAGGAATATTTGGGCTCTCCTCATTATCTACGGATACTGTAGTATATGCCTGGATAAGAACATTCTCTAAAAATAGAGGCTTAATTACTGGAATTAAAGCATTTTAAAAAAAAGCTCCGTAAAGTACCCACAGTTCAGAGTGAAGGTTTTCATGTTGTGATTAAATTTTAATTTCTTTGTGCTAAAGAATAATGTGTTTATGTATATTAAATAGGAAGTGTAAAATTTATTCCTTAACAATTCATTTCATTGCTTTTAATGGCTTGGATATTGTCAATAACATCATATGTAAGTGCACTGTGGCCACTTAGCAACCTTGACTAGATTTTCGAAGAAGGTTTTGTCGGTTTTAAGATATATATTAGAAATGGCTGCTGCTTAACTGTTTATAGAGCCCAGCAGCTGATGTAAACATGAAAAATATCCGCATTAAACTTATGTAAAGATTTGCCATTTACTTCAGATATCTGAAGATTAATGGATCCAAAACAAACTTTGAAAATCAGCTGCAAGTTTACATTGCTAGTATTCACCAGTTCTGATTATAACAACCCCTCCAAAAAAACCCAAGCAATATTTGGTAAGAAACAATTGTATCATGATGTGTTTTATTCGGTGCGTTCTCATGAAAATCAGGGAAAATAACCTTTTTCATTTGTACAGAAATAACTGACCATACTTTATGAGCAAGCAATAAGTAGCAAGCTGTAGTTTACTAGTTTTGTTACAGTGTTTCTCATATCTATTAAAGACTCTCTTCACATGTGAATTTTCTACAAACGAACTAGTCGGAAAGCTTCTTCTATCATTGTGTTATTGTTATTTCAAACGGTGTGACTAAACAGTGGAAGAGACTGAGATGCAACTCCTATATAGTGGTTTGCCTTTAATGTATAGTAATAAAAAGCAGTAGTTTTAATTAATTAAAGAACATGTGGAACATCCAATAGGCATTTCAATTTCATAGGAAAGGTTCAATGACCTACTCTGAGTAATGAAATATCAACTTCAATAAATTCCTTTACCAGCCTGACATCAGTTGAAGAAAATTAGATTTTATTGACCTTGGCCTATAGCATATGGATAGACCTGTTGTGAATCAAGAGTTTGTTACCTGTAGAAAGCATGCTGGGTCAATCCCTCTATATGATTGCGCACCATGTTAAACAATCCTTTCTCCTAGGCAATGCAATGATTTTCACCCTTTAACATGGCTACACATTTTGCCTGCCAATTTCTATAAGCAACTGTTTCTCTAGCAACTGGGTATCATTACCTATCTTTAAAACACAGAACTTGCCTTAAAAAAAAATTCCTGTACCTTGTCAATATTAATAGTACATATTTGAGTTATTTGTTTGTTTTGAAAAGGGCAGCATGGCAAGTGTTTCACAACAACCCCCTGCAATGAAAGGACCCAGTGAACAGATAGGCTGTACCATTATAACACTGCAAAACCTGACCCCATTTTAGTCCTGCATAGTGCATTTGACAGCTGAGGACCCTGAGAATACAAACATAAATTCACCGCTCCGCTTAGGGTCTGATACAGTGCGCTGCTTTCAGAGACCTACTTTGTAATCACAGGGAATGCTCAGGACTTAGGGACATCTACTTAGAATATCGTTTATACAGCACGCTGCCTCTAGTCTGAACCTAGGGTTCCCCATTCAAACTAGCCTCCCAGAGAGCCACTAATAATGTTTAGGAGAGTAAGAAGTGTCTCAAGCACAGGGCCTTCACCCATTAACATGTTCCAGAGAAATGATAAAAATGTGAATCTTGTAGCAGAGAGAGGCGCAGATGCTGCAGATGCAGACTGCTGTCGTTTTGCTCTGTAGACAACAGGCATAGGCTGAATCAGCATTATTCTCCAAGTACCTTCTTTTTTCCCAGCTCACTAAACTCAAGCACACATTATACACCTCAGGCATTTTTTCTAAAGATAAGCTACTACATGTTTGAAGTCTGACAAAAGAACACGCTGATTTTTTTTTTTTCCTGTCTGCAAATGTTAGAACCAAGAGCTAGGCAGAGTAAGCTGTCTATCTACAAGCCATGTCTTGCTTATGTGAAAATATTTCACTCTATCATAAATATTTTTGCCTCGTATTGCCTCTTCTGATGACTGTGATTGCGGTAATACTGCCTGAGTTCAGAGGTATTGTTCCCTGGAGTTTTATCCTTTTATGAAAAGAAACCTGTGGGTTTAATAGGACAGGTAACAGATGTCTGCAATCTGGTCTCTCTGTGGGGCCGGCATCTTCTTTGTAAGCAATCTCAGCTCAGTCACAACCAGGAAGGGAGGAGAAGTTGGAGGAAAGACACTGAAATGCCTGTAACTCAAGTTAGGAATTTTGTGTTGATGATTAGTATATTCACTGCAAATATGCAGTTGTGATTCAACCCAAGAGACTCACTCACTTAAGCTGAAAAACTGGGAGGATAATGAAAATATCAAAATAGTTTTGTTCTATTCAAAATGAAACATTTTGACTTTACAATTCAAAGCTAAAATAAGCCAACTTTAAAACAAAGGCTAACACATCTGAGAATGGAGCACTTTACTCACCCTATGACAAATGATTTTGCTTTTAAACTGAGGTTGCCTTATGCAAAAAAAAAAAAAAAAAGAGAAATTTTACAGTGATCTTTTTTAATCTGTGGCATTCAGTCACCAAACTGGAACCAGTACTTGCTTTCAGCAGCAAGTAATTTGGGGAATCTCCAATATGTAAGTGGAATAACTGTGTTCTTGCTTCATTGCTGCCAGGCTGGATTAGAAATCTTTTACAACATAGCTTTTGAACACAGTAACAGTGCTTGCATTACAGGATTTTTTCTTTTTTTCTTGAGGTCAGTCAAGATACGATACTATGATGACTACATTGTATAGTGTAGTGCTGAAGCTGGGACACGTGGAAGAATTTGCTGAAGATTCATTTATCTGCCATTTCGACCACCTTTTCTTTCTGTGAATTTTCAAGATTAAACCAGCGTCACATAACAACTAGGTCAAAACAAAAGCGTGACTACCTTCAGACATATTCATTAAAAGAACACTTATTCTCTTGGACATCACTTGCACAAAGTAAGTCAGTACTTTCTACTACTTAAAAATTTCCTGACAGATTAAGTGATTAAGTGCCTAGCTATTGGCAGAAAATATAAGCATAGCTAAGCAATCTGAAAGGGAATCTCAAAAGTACATGGTCAAGAACATGACACTGATTGAGTTATTAGGAATAGGATCTTTTTCTGCTTTAGAATTTCTTCTTCATAATATAGACCGATGTTTGAAAATCTCAAAGATGATGTACTTAAAGACTGTAAATGCAATTTATAGATCCTACTTCTGTTTACTGAGACTAGGAAAGAACTTCTATGCTACAGGGTGTCAAAGAGTCAAATTAGCGTGCCTAATTTAACTGAATATTATTTTAGAATAGTTAATATCAACCTGAATTATTTTTTGTTGAACACATTCTTTGTTTCCCTGTGTATATTCCAGTCACATAACTCGTACATCTGTTATTCCCAGCATCGAGTCTATGATGTTTACTCAGATCTCCCTGCAGGGCATTGTGGCCTAACTGAATCGTTATTTCAACAGTATGTCCTAGTTTAATGATACTGTTACTTGAAATGCTGTCTTTTGCAAGTTTTCTTCCCCCTGGCGTTAACTCTGCCATTCCACACTGAAATCAGAAAATCTGACCCTACTCGTAAGCAGGAGATACTGGGAAGTGAACCCTGCTTTCTCAAGCACAGGGTTCTCAGCACTTCAGACCTGTAGAGTGAATAAGGTGACAGCTGAACTTCTGGGTTCTATGGACACACTTAAATCTTAACGCAATGTCAGTACTGTTTTTCTGATAATGTGTGCTAATGATCCGAAGATACGATTACTTAAAATGGCATATTAAGATTCGTTCTTTTGACAGAGGTGGGGATGCTACTGTGTCCTCACTTTCATTCTTTTCTATTTGACTATCACCAGAAGAAAAATTCTTCTCCTGCGGATCCATTTTTAGGAACAAGTAATTAATATTTTAAAATCACTGTTAGACATTTATGCTGAACCTTATTTGGAAAACAATATGGATCCATTCCATATTGCAGCCTACAAGTATAACATTTTCAAGGGATCAAGGCACATATTAAGCATTTTTCAGTGAAACTTAAGCTTCTGAACACAGAAGACTCTTTTGACAAATGGACTTGATTCTGATTTAATAAGGATCTGAAACACACAGGTGCTTCATTGAAAAGAAATGTTACAAGGCAGCTGTTAAGTCATTTGAAGATTTAAGAAACAACAGACAACGTGGATTTTTAATTCCCGAGTATTTACACATAATTGATCTGAGATTTTCCAAAGACCTAAGTGTTTAAGTATCTGCGGGCAGCTTAGAAATCCACACTTCAATGTATTTCTTTCTCTTTTTAACAAGTCAATAATACTAAATCTTTGTGTCCAACACCTAGGAACAGTTTCAAAACGTGTCAGAGTTCCTGATAATTAGTCACCAACTTCCAAAGCATTCTACAATATTGGCTAGCAGTCACTAAAAAGTCCTTCCAGGTCTTGTGATATGCTCTCATCTTCATTTTGAGAAGGTAAGCAAGCACAGACAGATTCGGCTTTCATACACAAGTACAATGTGTCAGGAGTTTCCCTATGTGTGTGCTCATTTTACACATGAAACTTGGGATCAGAGTGTCAAGGAATGTCCTCAGGAATTCGAGTATCATTGCTAGGATTTAAAGCAAACGATTCTCCAACCCCAAACTTAACCCAACTTAACCGCCTGAAGCAAATACAACACCTTTGGGTTTCAAAAGACCTCTGCACACAGCATAAACTTAAAGTTTCTCTTCAGTGAGGGAACTTTTTACCTATTCATTTTCAGAGTAGAACCTCGGTGCAGGGACCTGCTTGGGATGGAGTGGTAGCTGCAGAGCTCGAAATGTTGGAAAATCAGGAAAGAGAAAACTAACATAAAACCACAAAAAAACTGATTTTGTTAAATCACGGGAGATATTCACATGTGGCAATGTAGGATTTTCAAATGAGTAAGTGCTATTAGCTATGGAGCCCACTATGAATCTGACTTGAGCTGGACTTGCTGATCCTAATCCATTTAGAACACACACAAAATTCCACACTCTGGTGAACGAAGTCTTGTGGTTTAGCAGACATCTAAAAAAGGGTTTTATTTTCACAAACTGCATGAAAATGCTGCAGCAACATATTATGGAGTGTTGTCACAAGGAAATAACTGTTAGCGGAACAAACTATTTGTCAACTAACATAATCTGGAAAATTGTATTCAACAAAAATAGAAATCTGCATTTTTTTCACACTACACAAAAGAAGAAACATTTTAAAATGTCAGTTTCTATTACAATACTTTACTCAAGTCTTTACATCCTTTTTTAGAAATGCATAATCTTTCTGAATAGTCTTTCAATACCCAGAGAATTATTGCTTTTTTTCAAATTCTTTCAATATCGCAGTACCAAAGCACGTAGGGACTGGAACTATATATTTTTGTAATTAATTTCCTTAAGATAATGTTAGAAACATCAGGTTCCTTAAAATATAGATGAATTTCAAGGTGAGTCTGCTAGCAGATGTTATTAATGGCATATGATTTATTGTGACATGAAATCTGATCTGAAACTCATGTTATTAGCCGAGCTTTTTATAAATTATAATTGCCAACTGCTGAAAATATGCAGAAAGACCACTGATAAACTAGCTTCATCTTCAGGGCCTAGAATATCTGCATTTGCTAAATGTCCAATATCTCCAGTCCTGCTGAATGAGTATAATACATTGCGATGTGCAGATCAGGCTTGAGTTCAGATCTTTTCATAGCATAATTCTTTCAGAATGAGAAGCATCGGAGGCAGGTCATACAAAATAAAGGTTTACTGAGGAACTTAGAAAGAAACATACGCTCGGGGTCATAGTATGTCATTGCATAGATGCTAAACAGAGAGAGTATTTAAGAAAAAAGCAGCCATCTCTGACTGTTAAATGTAAAATTTATACTTTCAACAGTAAGAAGTTAAAAAATATTCAAACATATTCAAACATCATTCTGTACAGCCCTAAGACGACAGCTTAAAGAGCAGATTTTATAATCCTAAGGCCTATGAAGATTTGCATCTACACAAGACTTTCCAGGTTATCCCCACGGAAAACTAAAGGAAGTCTGTGTGAGTAGGCTCGTAATGACAAAATGTTTGTGTTACTAATTATTTCTAGATATTCCCCGTTTATTCCCAATAACTTTGTATCTTGCTTTCCTCTCCCCGTGTGCCTTTAAATGTTAATTAAAGTTTCTGAAACGTTGCTTTTACCCATCACAACTTATGTGCTAAATTACCTAAATAAGAAGAGACAAACATAAGCATTGCATTATGAATATTATCTACTCAACAAACCAGATATTGAAAGAAGGTGAATTTACAGTACATGTTGTAATACATTTTTAATCTCCAGAAAAGCTCTGAGATAACACTGCAAATTCAAAAGGCAACACAGGGAACAGATGCAGTCTCATTCCTGACTTTTTTACATATCCAAAGCTGTTTAATGATAAAAGCATTTATGTGTAAAATGGCATTCACTTGCCCTTACTAAGAGTATATATGGAAGAGCCCCCTGTCAATGTACCAGTGTGCGTGTGGGAATGAAACATAAGGATCACCATCTGCAGCTGTCTAATAAGTGTTCTTCAGTGCCTAATGGCAAAGTGTCAATTCAGGGATCCTCAGATACCACAATGCATCAGCTTGTCCATGCTAGTCTTACAAGTCAAACATTTCACATGTGAGAACAGTTTATTTATAACGCTATTCATTTCAGTTGAAATACCAGATATAAAACAGTTACACTACAAGCAGTCTGGGAGCATATACTTCATATAAAATGCACCAATTTCCTCTCTTTTATAAGAATCAGTATTTTAAGGGATGTGCAAAATTTAACCCCTCATACAACATACCTTAATAACATGGAAAGTATCTTTTCATATGCAAATATTTTTAGATTCTTACCTACTGTTGAACTTCTCTGGATGTTTTTCTCTCATGACATGGAATCTGTGGGCAATCGAAGCATCCTAAGAGGAAAAAGAAAACTGTAAATCGCTTGTGACAGGAAAATTGTGAAAGAGAAGACCAAAACTGTAAAGAAGGCATATCGTTTGTAAGGTGTTCTGTGAACTGTACTTTTAACAAGAGCAATACTCTTACCACTTAGAAAGCTTACAGGTACACTATTCCAAGAATGGGATATATCTGAACCTAACAATTTATTACACTTGATACAGTCTCCATTACTCCTTTTTACAACTGAGTTACATTTACTGAAAGTGTCTTCCACTTCTGTACAGCAAATATAATTCAGATCTGGTGAAAGTATACAATAAGACCATTCACATAATTCTTTCTTGTTGGAATACGAAATGAAGTCTATGAAGCCTATTCCTTTAGTACAGGTGAGTGATAGATTCAGCAGTTACCTGATATGCACATAGCTTGATATTTGCATATGGCCATTCAATAGTTTCCTCTAAAATTTGGTAGAAAATGGGAACAAATGCGAGGGCATGCCCCATTTGCTATATGTCACGGTAAGAAATCATGTGGGGGAAAAACGGATTTTTAATATAAAAAGGAGACTTGTTAATTACATTAAACATATTTTACCAAAATATTTGAAAATGTCATAAAGATGCTAATAATACATTTAAATAATGTGTACATGAAATGAAATAGCTGTATGAAATACTTGCATGTTTACAACATTTTAGAAAGAATCAAACTATTGTGATGGTGGGAGTTGCCGAAAACAGAGTATTTGGAACTGATGTGCTAGAATCAGTTTTCATAGCACTTTTTATATCTCCTTTGCAGGTATGAAAATGTTTTCCTCATTCCAGATCATGTAATATTTATTTTGTATAGTAATTCATTTAAAATTTACAAACTGGGAATTAGGAAAGAAGTTTTTTCATATTTTAATGTATGTATTAAATGAGGTGTGAAAGTATGAAATCCACCAAGTCTTGATTCTTGCAGGAGATCGTAAACACAGAGAAATCCATTTGGATCATGTTTTTATAATTATGCCTTAAAATGCTGCATATATAAGAATATAAATATAAGAAGAGTTAGTTCAGTTAGTACAAAATGTAAATTAATTCCAGTTTCCATGTAAATACAGTTTGACAGAAACTACAAATAAAACTATTGCTATAATCAACTGTCAGTATATAAAAAAATTACGTTATTTACCAACTTAAAAGATAATGGAAACATAAAAGCTAAGAATTTTAAAGAAGTATTAAATTCAGAATGGAGTCTATATCTAGCAGTATTTTAAATTATTTTCAAAGCCTGAGAACTAGCATTTGGAGGAAAAGTCAAAATTAAGTACTTAAATTTTATTGTACATCTGATTCCAAGCATGATGAAAATATTTTGTTTAAAATAATTTTTATTTAAACCAATCAATGTTAATATAAATCTCAAACAATCAGGCAAGTATTTTGTGCAAATATGTGGGTACCCACTAACGTCAAACACGGCTGGAACACTTTATGACTATGACCGTTTTTGATTTACTAGAATCTTAAGCAGGGCTCATTCTGAACACTGGTCCACACTTCAGGTTTGGTTTACTGGCTTGTGGGTACTTTGGAAAACTGAATGTATGAACTTTAATACCATGTCAAAGATAAAATCGTTCAGATAGATTGATAACATTTAAATAAACTTTTAAGATTATGAATAAAAGAGAATAAATAAGCAATAATATTTTACACACACTCTACACAAGCATGTAGCATAGCATAGAATTTTAAAGCAAAACTTGTGATCACTGAACAAATAAAATCATTTTGTGGCATCACTAAATCTATTGGCTCCATTGAAATATTCACTTTTATTCATGATCTTATTACGCAGTTTCTGAAGATGTATATAGTTTGTTGCTTTATGCATATCACATAATTATTTATTTTTCTATGATCTTTAAGAATGGAACTGTCATTTAACATTTTACTGTCCTATAAGGAAATGACAGCAAAAATCCCTAGTGAATGAACTGGTGTTAGGCATAAAATGCCTTATTGTTCTGTCCTGTCACCCAAACTGAAGTTTTCATTGCTATATTCTCAAACTGCACTCATCATTACTTTAAATTTATTTTTATGCACAATGCAATTTTATAAGGTAAATATCCACAAGTATCCAGGTGATCCCACAGTTCTTGGAGACGGATGAAATAAAGCTGGCAATAAACCATGAGACATTGCACTTCTAAACAAAGTCTGCCAGCTGAACTAAAATAATAACTCTGTTAACTTTAGAAAGACCCATCGTTCATGCTTTATCCCACATTAGATGTGCCAACATTAGAAAAGTATATTTGTTAGACAGTTCTATACGATAAAGAAATAAAAGGACTACTGTTGTGGTTAACCGTTAATTTTCTACACACTGAAGCAAAAGAAAGGCAGACTCACGACAAAATGAATAAAGGAGTAGTAGCGTATTTGACAGAAACTAGGAAACACTAATCAAGGACTAACTGTCTAATGAATGAAATGCAAAGGCTAATGTGCTTACTCATGCATAACAAATGCAAGGCACAAACAAGCTAGGGATCAATGCCCACTGCAGATGGCAAACAGGCAGTTGTTTCCATGCAAGGTTGATTTGACCAAAATCTTCCCCTGCCTGAATATTTTCCAACTCCAAAACGGACCAACTAACTTCATGAGTTGATAGGTAAAAAAAGCAATACACAAAGCTAATTTTGATGTGCACAACACAAGACAGGCACATCAGACAACTTTCATACAAAAATTGTTGAAAGGCTTTTTTTATTAATGGAGACTGCAAACCAGAGTGGTAACTACGCACAGGTAAGTTCGAAACTAGGGGAGCTGCTAAGGCTTTCTTAAGTTTGTATTGCCCAACTACTCTTTCGAACGCTTAATTGAGTCCAACGTAAAGAGTCCTTAGATTCCCTAGCACAGGGACCTCTTCCCAACCATAACTCAATGCTACAGGAAAATCTGCAACCGGCCCTTGCTGGTCGTGTGTTAACAAAAAAAATCTGTTGCTTTAGGAGAGAAAAAAAAAAAAGAGAAAAAACCCAGAAGAACTACACTGTGTTTCCTGTTTTTCAAATGTCTATCATCTTTGTTAAGATAGCAGCACACAGCCTAGTATAAATAAATGAAAAACAACCGTAAGAATTCAAAGTAACAGGAACTTGAGAGGGGGTAGGAATGCAAGTTCTGTCTCCTAAGAAAGAGCTGCAGGAATTATCAGATGCCATCCCTGAATCTTGAGCAACTAGGATTAGAAGTTTTGTATTTCTGGATGAGGAGAGTAGAGGGTGCTTCATGACTGAAATGAAATAGGATTCATTTTAGTGGAATTCTTGCAGCCATTTCAAAAAGAGGCATCGAGCCTAACCTATTTAAAGCATAGAACTGTTGCTGGACCAATGATGAATTAATGTCTTTTTTGTGTCACAAACTGTATTAAAATCACATAATTAATTATACCGAGAAACAGAGCAATATCCACATGTGTGGTAACTCAAGTATTGTTTGCATATTGTCACTTTAATATGCTGACCTTTCCTGGCACCTGATATTGTGGATGGCCAGTAAAATATGAGAAATGGTTTTTGTATTTGATAATAAAACTGATGTAAAAGAGAAAACCCAGGAGTCAGTAAAGCAAACTCACGTGCTTCATGATATTACCTAGCAAAGTAACAAGTGAGCAGGTTTTTTTAGAAAGGTCACTTGCCAGTCAGATACTGGTTTACAATTAATATCACCTGTGGGTATTATTTATTAACTTTTATTAAATTGATATGTATGCTAGCCTGAAATGCAATTTTCCAGCAGCACTATACCTGAATCTAAATATTTTCTATTTTTAAAAGTAACACACCATAAGCGCACAGAAACAAGCCTAAAATTTGCAAGAGTTTTATTATTAATAATAATCTGAGGAGACACGATGCTGTCAGGCCTGTTGCAAGGTGAAAGAAGTAGGAAGGCCTTACGGGATCACTGTGATATGAAACTAGCAACATTTCACTACACCCATGCTTCAGTCACAAAGCTCATTTTATACCTAAAGCATTGCAATATTTTTCACCAAAAGATCCAAGAATGGAGATATTTTTTTCAGGAACACTTTTGTATCAAAATAAATGCTGGTGCACAAACTAATGCTGAATACAGAGCATTTAAAGCAGAACTAAGTGACTAATTAGACAACTTTGTGTTTCTAATAACATTATACGAATATTTGAGTAGTATGCTATCATTCTAAAATACTTCATTTCTTTTTTAAGATATACAATATTTTTAGTCATTTACATGTCATACGCAATGTAGGATAAAACCCAGATGATGATTTCTCTGAACTTTCATTTCATAGCATCACCAATCTAATCCCAAAAAACCTACCACTCATTGTTCTCTTTTGTACGTTTCTCTAGCTTAGATGGTTTCCACTCACTACTGTAGCATTTTGAAAGTAGACATGAAGGAATGGGTGTATGAAGAACACAAAATGCAGTTTATCGTAGTTTAAATTCTACACAATTGTCAACAGACTCTTAAAAAACGTGCCTCCGTATCTTCCAAATATTAAACCTGGACATATGCGATGAACATACATGCAGACATAAACATATACATGCATCCTTGATTTGAACCTGTTCAGAGTCTGAAGTAGTTGGACTATCCTCCCTATATCTCACTCAGGTTTGTTTTAAATCCTGACAGTGAAGATAAGATAGAGAACAGACAGAGCATATCTGAATCTACTCCTAGGAAATGGAAAAAATATTTTAATTGAACTAGGACATTTCTCAAAGTGACCTGCCAAGAAGAAAAGAAGCTTAAGTTGCTACACCTCTTTAATACCTTATGATTGACTTACACACATATATATTCATCTTTTTAATGGGTATTAGCATTACCGGAAAGCAATCTGAAGCAGTCTTTTCAGAGGAGTAACCTTATACATTGTGAATAACCTTATAGAAAGATTAATGCATTTAATATATGTCTATCTATAAGCTTGCTGTGATTAAAATTTCCATTAAATAATAATTTTTGTGCTGGTGAACAAACAAATGACCATTGTGCATCTTCTTTGGATATAAATGGTCTGATTATTTTTTTCCAAGATGCTTCTTTAATTAAGGCTTAATGGATCCACAAGGCTAGGAAGCTTAAGGGATAATTCAGCAACCTGTAATCTTTGGATCAGAATGCAAATCTAACCTGAACACAGCCAGTTAGCTCACACCAGTTATTAATGTGGAATAGTACAGACGTAGAAAAAATATCATTGAAAAGAGACTAAGAGAAGTTTGCTGTAGTAGCTTAAGACTAAAAATTTTCTAGATAAACAAGCATCCTTACGATTATGCATTCCACTTTCTGCACGTACACACCAAAGGCAAAAACCATAGATACATCCTTTGTTTTAATATTTCCCACCCCATAATAATGAACAGTCTCAGATAAGCAAATAATATGGCTAATACTGAACCATTCAATGACCAAGACCAGGAAAAGGTATTCAAGAAGTTTCAGGTCCTGCCTTGTTTGAATCAAGCTGTCATTTCATATTTGACTCCCAGGTAATTTTGATTAAATGACACACACTAACCTGAGAGACAAGGTAAGAGATCCTTCAAAAAAGTTTCAGTAATACATTAATTTTTCGTGAAACACTAGCTACTATTGTAATCAAAGTTTCTACTGATATTCCGAGCCACTATATCTGAGAAAGGTGACAGCCTGAGAAGGTCAGAGCAAGAAGAGTTTCAAGCTCTTTTTGATATAGGTTTATTAAAAGATAATGATAATTCACTTTCTTGAGAAAAAATCTGACAAAAAAAAAAATCTGAGAAACTTGCGTGCCTGGCTTTCCAAGAAAAACACAGAAACTGTCAAGATAATGCTATTCATTTTGTCAGTGAAATTCTTGACAGCCAGCCCTCTGATGGTCATGTTTAAATACATTCCAGCTGTACATGTATTACTAAGTCAAGTGACAGTTCATATTTGAAATACTGATTTAAATAGGTAATATCTCTAAAACCAGGATGAAACATCAGTAACCACAGTATTTATAAATGATAGGCAAAATACCAGAGGATGGCGTATCAGGAAATTGTAACAAAATATTTGGAATAGGCCTTCAAGTGTAAGCTTATTTCCTGTTCCTTTTCATTTTAAGTCAGATCTGTTGAGTTTCTGACACTACATATACATAATTTTATGCTGGAAATATTTCACACAGACACAAAGTGGAATCCATCTGTAGGAAAGTAAGCATTTGTGAAAAAAAAAAAAAACAAACAAGCCATCCTTACATTCTGCCTACGTATAACTCTATAACATGTGGACACGTACACAAATTGGCTCATCAGAATTTACTACTGATCAGCTCATATAGGGTGACGACATGTCCCAGCTGCGTAGGGACCAGTCCTGTAAGACAAGCCTTTGTACCAGTATTTCAAGGGCTTTCTTGGAGGAGCTGTTTTGGTTTTTAGAAACCGACACTAAATTTCTACGTATCTATATTTTTAAGTCACTAATCAAATTCAAGGACCATCAAAGAAGACTAGGAGATAAGACAAGTTACGTTATTATCAGACTAGATGACTAAAATAAATTGTGCCCCATGACTCAATACAATGCAGAGGACATGTAGCCTGTAAGATGAGCTCTGCAGAGGATACACTGAGCACATCTTCCTTTCTTTATATTCGGTCACCCTAAATTTACTGTAACTTGAGAAGGGTTCTTCTAGATCTAAGCTGAGTGTTTATGTGGTCACTAAAAAGAGAAGAAGAAAAGTGATCACTTGGCAATTAGCCAACATAGCCATATAGACAGAGTATTAAATATCTCGTATATTAAAAAGATCTCTGTGGTAAACCTTTAGTAACATTTCTGATAACTGCTGATGGAGAACTATGTTGAAATTGTCCCAAATTATTCTGCACAATGAGTTTGAGCATAACACAATCAAGGACACAGCTCAGACTGAAAGTCAATATACGCAATGCAATGCAATGCAATGCAATGCAACTGGCTGCTGCTTCAGCTGTTCTTCAGAAACACACAGCAATGGCTTACAGGTATTTTCAGTAAAAAGCACAGAAAAAGTCTATGTTAAGAGCCTGTCTGGCTTGAAATGAACACCTGGAATTTCATACCTAGCACTTTTGCAGTTCTGAGGAGAGAAAAGCGAGTAATTCTCCCCCAAAAATCAATTATTAAGCATTTTTTTTTGTGGATACAAATTATTGACATCACACTAAAAACTTAAAGAAAAGGGCATATTTGGGATAAGGAACAATTACTTGTACACTGTCTTGAAAAATTAAATTCAATTTATGGTTTTCAAACACTGTCCTAACAAAAAAGCCAAAACATCCAAACAAAAAAATGAAATCCCTTTGGGTATTTTCTTTCTGGACTTTGATTAAGTTGGTATTAGAGTAGTATTCTTAGGGGCTAAATTTAGGCCCTTAACTTAGGTGCCTAAACTGGCAGGATGATCTCTCTATCCTCCCAGTAAGAATGAAGTTCTTTAAAAGGGTTCTTTCCAAAAGGCATGTAGACAACTTTCTGTTCTGGATCGTCATTTGGAAATCTTTTGTTATTAATCATACAAGAAACTGAGCACACCTAGCTTCTTAACTTTACAAAGCTATGCCTGAAACGCAACATCTGAGCAGTCGTCTGAAATCTTCACTGGAGTTCAAGCCAGATCTTGTATTGCCACCCATTTTATATGCTCATTTGCATGATAGAGATCAAATAATAAATGTTCACCTGACTTCTCCTTAGCAACTTCTCATAACTTGTTAGTCAAAGCCTTGGCAACGGAGCCTTATAACTTTAATACATATTTATGTTATTCATTTGTTTCCATAGCAGATATTTATTTTTATAAGAAGCATGCAAACCACCGAAACATCTCTCATTGATTTACACTCTGAAAGAATATTTTCTCTTAATTGAAAAAGGTCACTGTTTTCCTCATTTATTATGTTTTCAATTTGAAATTTAAATTTTTGCATTAGAATATTATTTATTGCCTTCCCTATTGGACAAACAAATATTAATTTCTAAAAAAAACACGCAAACTAATAAATTAGGGCTAGATGTTAGATTATTTAGCTACAGATGTTCTCTCTCTCTCTCTCTCCATTGATTCAGGACAAACTTTAGATCCTCTCCTCACATCTTTTATATAGCCTCTTGCTTATTCTTTTAGGCCTAAAAGCACCTTTCTTGACTTTTGCTCAAAATCTGCATTTGTTCTTGTGTTGCATCAATCAAAATATTTTATGAATCCTTCTACTTTATTTTCTTGTTTTTTCTTCACCTGTGTTATCCCCAACTAAGCAGACATACAGCTCTCAGAAACAGGTTTTCTTCATCTCCTCATAACTGAGACTTCCATTTTAAAGTGCTTTTCATTTGTGTTAAGCTTCTTTCTTGGAAATATTTCAGGATTGCCCTGTTCATCATTTCTAATTGCATTATCATTGACATTCTTCACCATCACCATCTTCCCCATTTGACTTGTGGTAAATGAGGCAAACTTCTGCGTTTTTCTGTCCTAAAAAAAGCATAGCTAACTTGTATTATCCACATCATTTGATAAGCAGCTCTTTACCACTAACACTAACTCTCTCCCTTTCAGGAATTTCTCCCAGAATCTTCTTTCAGAACTTCCATCTCTGGCATAATTTTCCAGAATCAGTGCCCTTTTTGTCTATTCCACCCCTCATTTTTGCCCTGAGCTGATTGTCTGCCCTGCAGAAGACGGAGAGCCCCTGCCAATACCACTGGCCTGCATATCCCAAGTGAGTATCTCCAGTGATGAAGTGATGAATTCAGAGAGTCTGTGGATGACTAAAAATTTGTTCATATTTTGTGGATGACTATGTGCATTGTACTTGGCATAAGAGTTACGTCTAAAAACCCACCTTCCTCAGACTTACTCTTTCTGCCGTCTCCAAATCTACCTTGGTCATAAGGCTAGACACTCAGACGCAAGATCCACCTATGAACAACGTACTGGACTAGAGGCCTTTGTTTTTATTCAGGATTTCACTTCCCCTCCGACAATACTGTTCAATCAACACTGCTTGTATGATTACTATATTAATTTTCCTTCATGCTTTTGCTGCTTTGTTTTTTCTTCACATATTTTACTTCTGTAGCCTGCTATTTAAACACTTGTTGCAAAATACCTGGAATGGCAGAACAAGCTGGTTTCTCTCATGGAATTTAGGACTGCTTAGGCTAAAATGCTGTTGGTCCAGAAGCACGGTTAACTCAAGCATATTCTTTATTTTTTTTTAGTTACAGCTGTCTACAATTTTATGTTGCCAAAATTTCATGCAGTCTTAATCTTAATGCAGTCTTAATGCTGCCTTGGTGGGGGAAAAGTGAGAGGTATCCTACTCTTTCTAGGCATTTAAGCATATTAAATATTTGTACAGCCTTTAAGGGCTTCCAAGTTCTGAAAAAGTGTCAGAAGACTCTAATGAAGTACTTACACATGGTCTGGTTCCCCTAGTGCTCACAGGTAACGCAAAAGAGCCAGATTGCCTTAAAGCAGAGTGAGATCATAGGGAAAATGGCAGAAGAGTTTTGTATAAAACTGAGACAAACCTATTTGAGATGTAGCTTGAAAACAACCGTGCAACTGAAAAGCCTTCAAGAGCTATGGGCTCCTGCCAAGCCTACCCCCACCAGAGTGGTTTCTCTGAGTATCTAAAAGGGTACCGCAGAAATAGAATGAAATTAAACCGTTCATAAAGGTATCAGACTGAACAGATTATACCCTAGCAGATCATCTTGATCACACACTGGTTTTACTGTTAAAATTACATTTGCATGAAAAACAGGGGGTTAATATTCTCTGAAATATGCCTGCTATCCCAAAAACTTATTATAATTAGTTCATATAAACAGTGTTTGATATCAATTGCTCTCAAGTTAAATAAAGCCTAGGCTCTGCAGTAATGCCTATCTGAAATACAAACTAGACTAAAAAATGGAACTAGATGTCATTTTACTGAGCATTTAGGGGCTGAAAAAGATATTCCGTATGAATAATAAGATCCTGTATTCCAGAAAATCATAAAACATGCTATGGTTTATAGAATGAAAAGCCTTTTCTGAACTCAGTATTTGGATACACAGAAAAGTGTTAAAATACATCCAAGTATGAACGTGTACCTATCATAGTTCTAGTCAAATTTTACAAAATTGATTCACATATATTTTCCTTCTGAAACAGATCAAGCTTTCTCTATAGCTGCTTTGAATAAATAATTTAAGTATGTAAAACATTTTATAGAGATGATCTACCCAGCATATGGCACACAGAGGTTGTGCAGTACCTATTTATGTAGTCTCTGGACATTAAAAAGCTTTGAGGTTAAATATATCTATTTATTCCACAGAGAGGTTCTATTATGTAGTATAAAGGCAGTAAGTCACAGGTTATTATCAGAATTTTGATACTTAGGGACAAAAAAAATATTGTTCATTATTGTACTGAAGTCACTAACAATTAAGAACTGTAAAATTTTTTAACAAAACAGACATATAGTTAAAATTGGCTTCAGCTGAAAAGGAAAAAATACCTAGCAAGTTTAGAAACTACCAATTCTATGTTTCACTACTAGCTTATGCAATACTATTTCACTATGAAGCAATCTCATGGCAAAGTAAAAAATATGGTTCTTGATGTGGTCAGATACCTTGGAAACTGCTCTAAAGCCTTTTGTTATGATTTCACACAAACAGAACCCCAAAAATAAAAATGTCCAAACCCCTTTACAAGTGCTGCACTGATCCTTCAGAAAAGGCTAAAGAAATGTTTTTGTTGCCTTTCACATGCCATAGACACAAGTTTGCAGAACACTAGTGAAAAAGTCTAGAGAAGTGTACGATGACTGGAACTGAGAAATTCCTTAAATTTTCTAGTAAAAAAATTCCCCCTCTCAAGTGTGCACTTGCATAATGCTTTTTGCCTAACCATCTGGACAGGCTCAGTGCGTCATGGTTGTTTAGCAACTTACGGCTTTCATGGTAGCTTTGAATATATTATACCAGTATCCTATTCTCAGACTCAAATTGTTTGGGAGGATTCTATATCTGCATAAGAACTCCTTGCATAAGTCCCATTTACTCAGGATTTCCAACACAGATGAGGTTTTCCAGAAGGCTAAGTTGTTTACACTCAATAGTGAGGTACAACTCCCCAAATTAATTAACTAGTTTACAGAGTTACTCCCCTAACAATCAAACTAAGGGTGCAGCAAGCTGTATTGCAGAGGCAGGAACAACCAAAAAGAGAAAATAAATTCTTTAGTTTCTTTCTTCTCTGAAGCCAGTATCCCTTAAAATAATGCTCTTAGTTTGAAATGAGCCATGGAATATGGAACCACACATCTGCAAGAGAAGTATTGTACGTATACAGAAGTGGTAAACTATACTTTTATTTGTATGTATATCACAGTTTTAACACATGACCAGAGAGCTTTGTCATTCTGAAAATCTGCCAGTATGGTGATTTCGGCTCCTACAAATCAATTCATGAGACAGCTAAAGCACATGCTAAAAGTCAGGTCCATAAAATTTCATTGCAAACAACTTGAATGGGACAGTTTCTCTGAACTCTAGACCAGATAGTTATGTTATAAACATATTTTATAGCTGCAGAACCACACTGTTTTTTGATAACAATAACTCAATTTGCTTCATGAGACAGAAGTTCTAAATAAATCTTTGGTCTACATGAAAGTATAGTCAAATCACCCTTCAACTTTTTACCTTAGAAACCAACAACGCAGTAGGCTGAAAGATGCTCCTAGATTTTTATAAATTTGCAAATCAAAGAGCACCTGTTTGTAAAGTGCTGCTTTGCTCAGCTACTTAAATAACGTAATCAATGGCAAATGACAAGGTAGTATTCCCAAATTTGCTGCACAGTAAGCAGACACTTGTCTTGCCAATGTTTATAATAAGTAATCCTTGTAATTAGCAAAGACAAATGTAGTTAATATTAGCTTTTATTCAAGCGTAAATATCACATCCATATGACATCAGAAGTTATCTAGGAGTAAGAATGTTTTAATGGTTTTTGTATAATTTTGTATATAAAATTTTGTATAATTCTAGCATTAAGGGAAATGTGAATCAGATCCTACTTTTATTAGTGGTTTAGTTTTGCTAACGAACAGTCAAAATATACAAAAACTTACGCAATTTAATGATTAGTGCAAACAAAACATTTCCAAACTCTGGGAAAAGTCTGAAACCAGAATCTAATCTTTCTTTTAATTTCTGTTATGTGCATTGTAGTCAAAGCCGTTTCCTATCTGGATGCATAAAATACACCAAGACACTTCTTTAAGGACAACTTGGAACATAACAGACATTTCTTTCTGACAAAATGAAAGTTGCCATTCGAGCTGTCATGACTTCCAAAGAAACTAATTCATGTCAACATTCTCCAAAGGGGCATTTCATAACAGCCTTCATTTATACATTATCTGTGACAAAGTATGTTTCTGGAATAAGAAGCATTTTTTGCCCTTATTTTACTTTCAGTAAAAATACTTACACTGTTCAAAATTACTAAAGTATCACCTACGGCAATTTCACTGTTATCGCACAAATTGTAAATTATGCTTTCTGAGTTATAGATGGAATTTTTAAAAGGCTTCCATTTTTAAAGTCTTTTGAAAGGACAATGNTGCCCTTATTTTACTTTCAGTAAAAATACTTACACTGTTCAAAATTACTAAAGTATCACCTACGGCAATTTCACTGTTATCGCACAAATTGTAAATTATGCTTTCTGAGTTATAGATGGAATTTTTAAAAGGCTTCCATTTTTAAAGTCTTTCGAAAGGACAATGAAATCTATAAAAAAACCAAGATTACAATTTCAGCATTTAAAATCTACACAAAGTAATTCAAACAAATGTTATGACATTTAAGATAATGAAACCCTTCATTTATGCCAATGTGTCCTACTTCACATATAAGGAGTCAGAACAGATGTCCAAATACTCTAATGCCAGAAGAAAGTTAGGGCATATCTTGATTAATACTCTCAGAGCAGTCCATGGTGTCTCTTTAAAACTGGCATGCATTACTTCAAAACATCTATTCAAAATCCATTCTAGGAAACACAGCTAGACAAAGTGTTCCCAAGACAAAAGGAAAACAATAAAGCTCTGTATAACCCTTTTAGCAATGTAAGCTGCATATTATTGACAGACCATTCATTGCAATCAACAAATGATTAATTGCAAATTTGTTGCTAAATTGACCACGAAAAAGACAAGCTTCAGGGTACTGTTAAAGAGGAAAAACTTATGTTAAAAATGATTGGAGACTTTTTGTAGTGAATTAATTCTAATCAATACTCTTGTTGACTACACAGTGGAATAATGACTTCCTTAAATAGCGTAGGTACCCATTATTGTAGACATTCAAATTAATATTTAACCTAATCCCTTGCTTTTTTTTCTCCTTTTGAAACAGCAATTTTCTAATTTCACCTTTAAGAACTACAGTCGACTATCAACGGCAACATAAACCAGATTTTTGTAATGTCTAATATCAATCATCTTGGGAGGTATAATATACAAGTAACAAAAACTTGTAATACAAAAGTAATGATGTTTATTTAGACTACTTACATGAAAGCCGTCTTTTTAATTACTTTTGGCATGGATGAAATATTAGATGCCTTTAAGCATATATGCCTCACAAACTTACAACAACTCTGCAATCTTTCAGTTTTGTGCAAAGGTGTGATTTCAGATTTTCCTGGCTGTCCCATTTTCCTCCTATTGTAGATGCAGTTATGTAACTAAAAGTTAATGACACATAATTTCATTCCTGTGAGGGTCAATGTACTACTGCAAAATCGTGTTGGTGTGGTTTTGGGGTTTTCTTGGCATGCCAATGTTACCTTGAAAAGTGCTTTATTTCTTGCATTTGCTCAAGGGTCTGGTTCTTAAATTTTTGTTCAAGAAAAACATTCCCATTAATTTACAAAAACTGCTATTGATAAAGAAATAATTTAATGATTCAAACGTTCACAACAAAGGCCCAACTTGCAGTTTTTACTATGAATAGACTGATGCTTATGTTTAAAAGTCTCTCATTAATTAAAACGTTCTAGGAAGCAAGTTTCTTATAAATGTGGTGTAAGCTGAACTGCAGAGCTGAACTATTTTTACTCTTTTTCACTGTAACATCACAGAAACATTTGGTTATGAGAATCTATTGAATATCTTATACTATGGCTTGTGGGTTATTTGGGGGGGAAAAATACTCTTTTTTTCCCGGCAGTAGAAATATTTTTCTTCTACTTCACAACTACTCCTGCAAAGTATATTAAAACAACCCAAATATATACATATATATATACACCCCAAAGAAACTTGAAAATATTCAAGTTTCTCTGACTCCAAATGATAATTTAAAAAAAAAAAAAAAATCAGAGACAGACAAGCTAAGGATACAGCTCCGAGCTGAAAGTCAAGCTGTTGACGAACTGATACCAGTTTTTAAATGTCTATGCAGGACAAATTTTGTCCTCAGTAAGACTTCCGCTTTAAAGATCACTGAAATACTGTTTTCTTTGAACAACTTAGATTACATAAAGAATCGCGTAGAACCAAAACCCCAGAACTATACCCAAAGCTCTATATAACCAGGTACATCAAAACTTGACTCAAACCCCAGTATGTTTTATGAGTCAAATACATCTGGCCATACCACTGTGTTCTCTTCACTGGAGCCTTCAGCAAAGTTCATCCACTCATTCAGTATCCAGAGACCTGCAAGGAGGTACGAATGTCTATTCTCTAAAAGAGCTTAGGAGACCTTATAAAATAACTCCATCTAGTCCAGTCTCTAGCTTCCTTTTGGGGTAAAAGTGGATTCTTGAGTCAAAATTTAGAAAGGCAAGCATGAAGTGATACTTCCTCAGAATATTCGCTCAACCTCCAAAAGTTCTTTGGCTCAGAAACTCATCTGACAGAAACCTCCCGAATTTCAGCAAAAGCAAATGGAAAGGCTTGTGTCTGGGGTGGAATAACGCAACAATGCAAGCTGGTGCTGACTGTCTGGGAAGCAGATCTGCAGTATAAGATCCAGGGGTCCTTGCAGACATTAAGTTGACCATGAGTCATCACTATGCGCTTGCAGCAAAGGCAGCCAAGAGCAACTTGGGCTCTGTCAGCAAGCGTGTATCCACCATGCCTGCAGTAGCGAACCTTCCCCTCTGTTCAGCACTTGTGGAACTCTGTTTGGAGTACTGTCTAGCCTTGGGCTCCCCATTACTAGAAAGACATGGACATACTGGAGCACGACCAGCAGATGGCCATCAAGCTGCTCAGGATTTGCAGCACATGCCCCTTGAGTAGAGGCTGTAGCAACCTGTTTAGCCTTAAAAAAAGCTGCTAATGGGAGACACTACTGCTGTCTACGCTACCTGATCACAGGATGCTGAAAAGATGCCAGACTCTTGTCAGAAGTGCACAGTAATAGGATGAAAGGCAACAAGACACACATCAAATACTGCCCAGAGAGGTTGTGGAATCTTTGTTCTTGGAGGTGTTCAAGATTCAACTAGAGAAGTCCCTGAGCAAACTGATCTGATTAGACTTGCTTCAAATAGGAGGTTGGTCTAGAGGATCTCCAGAGCATCCTTCTAATCTGAGTTATTCCTTGAGAGCCAGAGGTCTGTGTTGAATAGTCCTTACAGATGTCTCTTCCATGAATTTCATGGTCTCTTGAGCACATGCACTGTAAGCATCTTGCGGAAGTTCTGCAGTTTACATGCTGTATAGAGAAATGCTTTCTTTCACTTGTCTTGAAGCTGGAACTTAGTAGCTTCATTTGATGCCTTTCAGTTTTTATACTAGAAGAAAGAGCAAACATAAATTCACCACCTACTCTCTCCTTCTCACTGATGATTATATAGACCCTATCATCTTTGCTGTATTTTCTATACCAAAGAATTTTAGCCTATGTAGTGTTTTCCTTATGGAAGCTATTCTGTATCTTTGATAATTCTTCTTGTCTTTCATTAAATCTTCATTTTGATAACAACATTTGTGAAATGAGGGGACCAAAACTGTACACACTAATTCAAAAAGTAGGCACATTTCAGGCATAGCAGTAATCTCTATTTTTTTCTTTATTACTTTCTTAATGAGAGAATAGTGCTGCTGCTGCGGCAACCTTTTATACAATAAGCTAGTCTGAAACAGTCACTCAAGAAACACAAGATCCAGTTTCAGGAATATGCTGAGACATTTGTGGTTGAAACCCACTTTTTCATTCTCTAAACAGAGCATATAATCAGCAGGCTAAATTGTTTCTGTTATTTTTACAGGGAAAGTCATGCTTTTATAAAGAATAGATAAAAGATTCATTGACAAGGAACACAGGAGAAAAGATGAGAGCAAGAAAGCAGACTGGATACGGTGCATGCAAGGAACAGAGCAGATTGATACAGTGGATTAATGAAGAAAATCCTTCCTGTGTTCTGGTCTATTTCATGTGGACTACCTTTATAGTACCTGGAAAAAGAATGTAAATATTAAGTAGCAATAATATTTCTTGATGGACAAGATAAGTCTTTACTCATTCTGGTTCCACAGGGATATTTTTCCTAAGTTTCAAGCCTATAATTATATCCTCTTCATTTGCTTGAACAGAACAGATTCAATAAAAATTTACTTTAGACACAAGCTAATTAAGACAGTTCCTGGGATCATTTCAATAGAACAGGATAGGATAAGATAGGATAGGACAGGTTCAGTTGGAAGGGACCTATCACAATCATCTAGTTCAACTGCCTGATCACCTCAGGGCTGACGAAAAGTTTAAGCATGTTATTATGGGCATTGTCCAAATAGCTCTTAAAACACTGACAGGCTTGGGGCATTGACCACCTCTCTAGGAAGCCTGTTCAAGTGCTTGACTGCTCTCTCAATAAAGAAATGTTTCCTAATGTCCAGTTCCTGGAATTAGGACAAACTCCCCTGGCACACCTCTGAACCATTCCTACACGTCCTGTCACTGGATACCAGGGAAAAGAAATCAGCACCTCCCTCTCCACGTCCCCTCCTCGGGAAGCTGTAGAGAGCCATGAGGTTGCCCCTCAGTGTCTTTTTCTCCAGACTAGACAAATCCAGTGTCCTCATCCACTCCTCACAGGACACGCCCTTCCAGCCCTTCCACCAGCTTTGTTACCCTTCTCTGGATGCCCTTCTCAAGTACCTTAACAACCTTCTAAAATTGTGGGGCTCAGAACTGCACACAGTAGTCAAGGTGAGGCTGCACCAATGCTCGTGCGTTCTGTAGTTTCCTGGGTCTTCGCTCATGCCCTTCTGGTAAATTGGAATTTGCTTCCCTTGTGTTTGGGGGGGTTTGGTTTTTTTGGTTTTTTTTTTTTTTTTCCTTAAACAGAAGATTATTCTGTGCTATATGTACAAAACAGTGAAAAGGCCTCTACGTTCATCTTTCTTACTCTGTGGCTATAGGTAGAAATGTTCCTTGGGTATATTGTCTCTAGGAGTTAAATACTATTACTTGCAATAGTTATGGGTTGTTGTTTTTCACAAACCTATATTGTCAAAGAACAGCAGTTCTTTTCCCTGAAACAATAAGAGAAACTAATAATGTATTGTCAAAACATTAATACAAAACAGAAAAAAATGTTGTTTTCTTAACTAAGAAATTAGGAATTATAGGATAGGGCTGTGTTTGCAACCAAAAGTGCAAATGTTCTGTGTAGTTTTCATTAAATAAAGAGATATAAACAGCTATAATATGGCATAAAAAATAAAACATCACATGACAAAGTAGCCTCCATTTGGTATAATAACGATTTTAAACTTAGCCTTTAAATGGTATCTTCATAAAGAATCTTTTTTGCAGTTTTTTTCTTTTTTTTAATAGGACTTCTTTGTAATTCTGATACGTAAACCAAAAAACTAACATGCTATGTGAATTGAGTAGCCTCTTTGGATTCCAGCTGGCTTGGCTGTATGCCTTTCTAATGGTAATGAAGTCACACAGCTGCTAGGACAATCAGCTGGAGTTCAGATCATCACTAGCTAAATGGATATCCACTGACTGGCTTCTTATCAGGACTCATTAAAGTTCAGTGTTAACAAACTGTAGGGTTACGCAGGTTTACATGGTTACAGCAAAGTGCCTTTTAAAAATGAACTTGTTGGAGCTGAAAAAATCTCTCCTTTTTCTGCCTATAAATGTTACTTTGTGCTGGTCAACTCAAGAAACGTCCAATCCTACTCCCAGCAAAGTGAAAGGAAAATTCCCATTCATTTGCATGGAAGTAAAACAAGTCAGTTCCCAATGTTTCAGGGATTTTTGAAGAATACTGCTATTCAGATTACTTCAGAATGCCTCAGCTAAAGGGTCACTAAGTATTCAGCAGTGTCCAATTTTCAGTTTAGAATGCAGTGCACACTAGATCTGTGAGAATTTACTGGCTTTTCCTTTGCCCATCAAATGGCTAGCATGTTTGTGCCACATAAAATAGTGAAGTTTCACCATTTCCACAAGAGGACAATTTTCTATTATGAAAATACAAGTAGATGTAAAATACTATTTTTTAGCCTAACAGCACTACACAAGCTTCAGCGTGAACACGACAGATTTCAGTCTTAACTGTCTTCCCTATAGATAAATCGAAAAGTACAAAATGTGTCAGTTTTTACAAAATTATTATTGGTATCTTCTTCTATAGTTTTTGTCATCTGTTCTTACCGAACAAAATTTGAATTATTAAACATTATTAGAACATGAAACGTGCAATGGTGCTTGCTTGAGATACTAAAATGGGATAAAACGTTTTATTAGCCTCGTGTCAATGTGCAGTGACAGACCTTCTAAAGCATTCTTCACATTCTTCAAAACGGATACAGTCCTTAGACAAAATTTCAGCTGTTATGAGTAATGGAACCAAATGGTTTCAATCATGGGAACAAGTACCAACTGCTCTACTAGTGAAAATTTCAGTGAGAACTAACAGTGCTTGAACAACTGAGCCTCTTTTAAATTTATGAGAAATTTTTTTACAGATATTCAGTTGGTCGGGATTTTGATCATCAGCTTTATGAGTCACCTCACAACATCGGAGCTGCACAATATAAAATTTATAACAGATTTAAAAGGACCTTATAGCCCTTCTCTAGAAGGACTTTATCTTATCTTTGTAGTGATTTATGCAAACAAGAAAAAATACACTCAAATTACAAGCAAACTACATCCTGTGCTCCAAACAGTTCTGACTTTTGATCTCTCTACTTTCCTTTTTAAGGCTTACACAGCTCTTTCCCATTGGGTTTCATCTAAGAATCAATTCCTAGTCAGTATTACTTACGTGAAACTCAGATGAAGGGCTTTGGCAACACCTCCGGATTATAATCAGCAAAATATCATACCTCCCACTAACAAATATATGGAAACTCACCCACGTAAATGATATCATCCTGATTCAACTAAGCATGCTCAAACTCAGCAGTGACATTCATCCACAGGGAGAAGTCCATAGAAGGAAAATAACAATACTCCTACAGTTAATTATAGTCAAAGAGAAATAGGCAAATAATTCCTTTACACCTGCACATACGCCGAAATCTACATTGTAGCTTTTGATAGTAACAAAACCATTATTTTAGTTTCGATTTTAAAATTATTTTAGTGGCTATGAAAACTGGCAAGCTAACAGCATTTTCTACATTAAGTCCTATATTTATCCACTGAGCTTAGGTTTCCTTGCCAATATCCTTTGGCTTTTACCTACAGGAGCTACTTCTGCTGGCAAGCAGTTAAGTTCACTTCCATGGTTCACAGTTGAGGCCATCAACAAATGTGCCAGCTCTACGACATGGATATCTATTCAATAGGGAAGACTCAGCAGAATTATTCTATAGGTTGTATAAATGTCACTTAGTGATAACTTTTGGTTACCGTATACCTCAGCTGAATTTAAATAATTGTCATAGAAAGGAAAAGTTCTGTAACCCACCACTTCTCTCAGAAACGTATCCCAGAGACCAATCAACCGATCGCATGTAGCAACTGTCAGTTGAACTGAGTTTCTCCACTAGCAAGCACACAACTTACTATAATTTACGCCTCCAACTCAAAACCCACTCGTATCAGTGCACATATTCCTATTAACTTCTGTGAGCTTTTGATTAGCTTTTAACAACTTAAAAGGAACAAGTATTTTTCAGATGAAAAATAAGTAGAAATAGTTTCAACTCAATTGACATGTGCTTGTTTTCCCCTCTTTGGATTTAGAAAAGGCAGCTTCATTAGCCAAAAACAGTTAGGATGAGCACATGATCTTTTTCTACTTCAAATCACTGCAGTATAAAGGTATGTCCACAGGATATAACAAAGTGTTAAAGTGGTGTCCAAAAGAGAGAGACTTTGTACAAACTAGGAGCCACTTGCAGTGTTTTGCAGTGTAACCATCTAGAGCAATTGCTCTTGGCACAGGTCTAGCCAATTTGTGAGCAGGCAAAATGCCATTTGAACAGATGGTATGAGGTACACTGCCAAATAGCCATCTATGTGCATCGGCTGTGGGTAGTAGTGGCATGATTCCCAGCCATGAAGGTCTAAACAGTTGTCCATCCTGATCTTAAAAGCTCATGTTTATAGAGAATTGTCATCAATAACCCAGCTTTGTACTAAATTATCTTTCATATAAAAATGTTCCTGGAGCTGAAAATGGCAGATAGTTGACTTTCAAGAGAACTCCTGTGTTTATTTCTTTATTACTTCACTCAACAACTGAAAAAAAAAAAAAAGGTACAGCTATGAAAACGGGCCCCAGTTTCCCAGACCCATTCTACTTGTTGCTTGCTGCCGTGGTAATACTGTGCAGCCAAAGATCTTGATCTGAAGAGCAGAGAACTAGCTCTTGGGTAAGGGAATGCCTGTGCTGCAAAACCGCACATTGATTGTGTCAACATCCTCCTCTTTCTTCTTGTTCCCAGATTATACAACTGTTCTCACAAAATGAAAGAACAAAGTGTTCTTCTACTCTGGAGATTCACAGCATTTATTCAAAGCACTATGAACACACCCACGGCTGGGTACAATCAACTATACCTGGAGCTTTACAAACCCTATCTGTCCCCATAATCACGGAACTACAACATAGCTCTAATTCAACTTTGCCTGGCATCTTTACAGTCTCTCTTAGCTACATCTGAAGACGCAAAGCAATGATTTTGCCTAGGCAAATTTCATTTAAATTCTTCAGTACTCTAGCACAGCTAATAATTATTAGCCAGGTATTTTTTCAACAGAATGAATTCCTTCTCTGCTTACAAACTGCCCCAAGACAGATGAAGACATCTTTCCGATCATTAGTTACTTGAAATTGTTTTCCATGTCACTTCAGTGATTGGTTCTTATCCTTAA
The DNA here is from genome assembly GCA_013398225.1 of Steatornis caripensis. NCBI lineage: Eukaryota > Metazoa > Chordata > Aves > Caprimulgiformes > Steatornithidae > Steatornis > Steatornis caripensis. The sequence continues at coordinate 51,795 of VZSC01002399.1, read as the reverse complement.
ATCTTCACAGCTTTTCATTATGTATGTTTAGCAGTTAGAGCTGAGTTCATTTGTTGACTGTACACAAAGGTTACAACGATAATGTTTTTGTCCTCGGCTTGGATGAACAGAAATTCTAACAATAAAGATTTTGATTCCAACTTTTGTAATTTCAAGTTCCAAATGAAAACTTGCAATTAACTGCATTTTGTTTTTCTTAAAAAATGCTCCTTTCTAGTAGACGTACATCCATGCAGCACACACATTACTTTGCTATTTAACTTATCATATTTATCTTTCTGAATGTTGGGAAAAAATACCCACAAAACAAAAGACAGATATTATTCTGTAAACATAACTGACTGAAAAAATAAAAAATGCTCACTTATTTTTCAAACCAATCTTCTGATGCTTCCTAAACTTTATTTTCAAGCAACAGTACTGGATTCTATATCAGCACCCACCCAAGGGTACAAGATTTTTTTGCTTACATGGCATGTAATAGTGTAACTTTTCAGGGTAAATGCTGCCAGCTGCAACTTAATTAGTTTTACTAAATGATCCATCCTTACGAATTCATCAGTGTAGTTGAGTTGACTCTGCGCAGATAACTTGGGCTGATTCAATAGTGTACCTATTAAAGTTCAATACAATGCACAGAAGACCATCAACTATAGTCTCTCAAGACGTTTCCTGACGGATGCCTTTTGCATATGCCAACCAATCTGGCAAACAAGAAGACAAATTCGGTGCCTTTGAAACAAGAACAACAACAAAAAGCCTACTACTGATTTCAACAGGATCAGGAAATGGCCTGTAAACATATTACAAATTCCAGATTATCAAGATTAATATATAAAGAAACACAAAGAATTACAGGAATATTTGTGGAGCAAAAGTTGCGTGTTTATAGGTTACCTTTAGCAGTTATCTATTGTTTGACTCATCCAAGGAACTGACAGCAAGAGAGCAATTTGCATGAAATAGAAAACAAAATTCAGGAAAAAAAAGCAGTGTAATCTCAAACAAAACTGTAATTGTCAAGAGCCTGCCAAATTAGCTCTTACTTTGCTTTTGCAGTATGTCTCGAACATATTGAACATTTTAACCTTACAGAGGGAACCTGCCTATTCTTAAAAGGATTTACCAGAACTATATGTAAAATACACTACCAGTGATGAAGCTTACATGAGCAAAACATATTTTTGCCCACAGAGCTAAAAGTTGCAAGTAGTTTTAAGTAAATGATATATGTTCAGTTGGTTAAACCTCTTCTTCCCACTATACCGTGAAAAACAAGTTTGGCTTACGAAGCGGCATCAGAAACATAGATTATTGCCTGGATTGTTAAACTGATCAGGCACACAAAAGAGAACAAATTATGTATATATGCAGACAACAGGGACGTTGCACGTTGAGCAGAGGGATAAATATTTGGTGATGGCATCCATCCCTTCACTATAATACTTAACATGGCTGTGGAAGTAAAAGCCTTTCAAATATATCCTGTTTGTCTAGGGCAGCTGTAACAACAGCAGATTGTGTAATATCGTTCAGGAATCCAAAAGAAGGCACAATTCTCCTAAATTTGCCCTATTCAGTCCTGGAAGTGATGATGGATTTGACATTATGAGATGAAAATGGATGGTTTGTCCTATGTAGGAGGAGAGTGAAAAAACAGATTAATGAATGACACCTATCTTTTCAGGCTTACCAAGGAAGACCTGCAAACAACAGCACGGATTAAAATGGGAAAGAGATAAATTCAGAATGAGGACCCACAACAAACCTCCAAATGACAGCAACTTGTATCTGAAGAAAAGACCAAAACCCAAAAAGCTAGGCCTACTCAAAAAAGCACAGACATTTTGGAGAACAAGTGTTGAAGAGTGTGAGCTACGAAGACTTCATGAAAGTACTTAAATAGCCATTGTAGAACTACAGCTGGCAAGAGCTAGAAGATTGAAGATGTTAAAGTAAAAATGAAAATCACTCCTTATATGAGAATATTATGCTAATGCATTTACAACAAACCAGATAAAAAAAAAGGTATAGCCAAATGAACTTTACAAACTCATTTTTCAAGCAGCAGAATGAATGAAGTCTGGTTTCTTACTGATGTATATCTGTTACGTTTACATACCTGTCTGTTACACTTACGTATCTCTAATTCCCAAGACAAACCTGATGGACAAACGACTGTGCCTCTTTCAGCTATTTCAAAACTAAATGTATGATAGTTAATGCACTATTGCTATGAATTAGATTGACAGCTGAATTCTGTCTGCTGTTCTTTCAAAGGCAGCCCGTCTCCTACACCGGCTACTGATTTTCACAAATTACTGAGATCGTCACATCTCTTGAACATCGCTAGAATCAGCCTGATGCTCACACAGGTACACAAAACGGTCGTGTACATTTCATTTCATTAGGGAACACGTTTAAAATCAATGAAGCTGCAAACATGGCTGGGGGCACAATACAGGAAAGGAGTGAAGGAGATGTATTCCAGAGGAATGCCTCTTGAGCTTATCCAAGGGTAGAGAATGATGTTGGGCACTATTCCTTTTCCAGCGGTGAATCTAAATGTGGAAAAAATTATAAGGAATTGGAACTGATAACCCAGGAAAAAATTCAAATACTATGGGTCTTCCTATAATAATAAGAAACCTACGTAACCTTCCTGTTTCAGTATGGCGTGTGGTAAAACCACATTCCTACCAAGTCTTAAAACTAAAGTAGCAGCTTCCTACCAGAAGATGACAATAAATTTCCATGCTGAAATCCAAGATGCACTTATAGTGAAGGGCAGGGTGTTATATGGTCATTTAGCATATTCTGGGAGTTAGAAAGTACTAGCATGACTTTGTAACCTTGCTCAAGTCACTTACAGGGAAACTGTCAACTAGAAAAAGTAATTCAAACACTTCCGCCTCAAAATGACTTAGCTCCTGTTATTATGATTCGTCTAGTATTAGTATGCATAAATCTACTACCATTAAGACATACATGAAAAATAATGTTCTTCATTTTCCATTTTGCTAATATCATGAACTTCAGAAGTCTTTTCTTGTATTTACATGTGTAATTTCTGTTCTTAGGTATGAGTGTGTTACCACAACAATAGAGGACAGTAAAATGAATAAACAGCTAAAAAAAATAAAATAATTTATCTTCCACAATCCTTAAAAATTACTGTAGAAGATTTAAGTAGAGGTATAATGATTAAGACCACATTAACATCAGTGTTTCAAATTGCCCAGATTTGGATTTAACTGCACACTTTTACTATTCTGAATCTAACTTTATCCATTCATAACAAGGGGACAATTCCATACTTACCTCAATATGTCTAATAAGACTTAATGTTACATGATTTAACATCACAGAGGGAAAGGTAGGAAAAAACTATTGTTCTGTTAAAATCCCTGCATACAGACAATAAGGTTTATATAGTCTGAAGAGCAGAGCATCGTCCAGATCTGTTGCATAGTGACTTATTTTACTTACGTCAACTGGGCAATTTTATTGCTAATATCTACTAGTTTCATTGACACCAAGAAAGCAGGGTATCAACTCCAGTTCACCGACAGAAACTGTGCAGAGTACACTGCAACCTCAATTCTCAAAGGACTGGAAAAAAACAATAAAAAAAATAAAGACCTCTCGCAGGACTGCAAGTCATCACATTTCTACGCACCTTAACCAATACTGGGCAAAATGTGCTTGGGAGATTGATCTAAACTGGAATCTACTATTTGAAACAATACAATTAGAGAAGTCCTTCACACCACAGCCAAAGCATAACATTTTTTTAATAACATACCTCACTGAAACTTCTCAGAATCTCTTTGGAACCACATGTGCAGAGCGTGGCAATAAAAGGGTTATTCAAGTATATAAAGCATCTGCTTTTGTGATTAGTACTTGAAAGGAGATGAGTGCTTCTCTTGCAAGGCACAAAATGACATGGATTATAACAGGTAGTGTTAATGACAGTATATTAATGTTTAATAATGCAGAGTGATTAAGACTGGGTCCGTACTTTATTATTCTATCTTCTACATATGTCAGAATGGCTTGAATACCTTTTGGCATTATATTTAATTAAAAGTAAAAGTTAATTTTTCTCATTCATATCAGGTACAAGAGTTATTACTTCTGATTACGCTAGATTTCCTACAATGACTTTCTTTGTTTAATTGATTGCTTACAGTCAGAATTAATACAATTTTATTTTGAGTTCTTTGATTTTTCTACAAAAATGTACAAAAGTTTCAGGAAAATTATTCCAATATCATACTAATTGATTGAACATTGTTTAATACAAATAAAGGAGGGTTTTTTCCTCCAACAGAGTTGCTCAGCAAAGAACTGGATTTGCAAAAATTCCCAAGTGATTTAAGAGCATATCACTCATACATTTCCCAATGGACATGGGCCTTCTAAAGTGACTTTAAGATCTTTCATCCCGCAAATGTTGCTTTCAGCTCCTTTGAAAATTCTCGGCAGATACATTTTATCCCTTTAATAAAAAAAAAAACACAAAAAAACCCCCATAAAACCTCCTGAAAGTAAATATTTTGTCCATGAATTTCATACCCAACAACACTGACAGCAGCAAAGCTGCAAAAGGGACATTCTTAATACATTTTAGATCAATTCACAGAATCTCCCACTAATCCCATCCTTAAACGAACCTGTCATGTTCATACAACAATAGTCTTGCTAAATACACCAAATATGAGCAGAGAGAAAAAAAATTGACTTCAAGTCACTCTTTGAACTTAGAAAAACTGACTCTGATGAGTACATCAGCCTTCTGTATCTCCATAACTCCCTGGCAGCACAGCAGTTTCTAAAGAGAGTACAATCAGATACATAAACTTAAATAGGAAGTTTTTCTGCAGAATACCAAGGTAACAATTGAAAATAAGAAAGTTTTTCTAGACCATCATCTAATCTTACCTGTGTTTCTTCAAACAAATTCACTACAGAACATGACTTCCTGAAGATTTAGATGCTTTTAAATTCTTGTTCTCAGGCCCTGGTTTCTGTAAAATGGGAATACTATTTTCTTATATCAAAACACACTGTGAAATTTTTCATTTGCAACCATTCCTACTGAAACAGAGCCGTATGAAAGTCTATAAATAAACAACACTAAATCCCATTTATTCAGTGAATACTTGCCCACACTAGATTGCAACTCTGCTTCAAAAAATATGTTCGGAAGCTCAAGGAATAAAAGCCCATATGTTTATCTCCTGTATAAGAATGTGCAGAGAGGAATAAATTAGTTGAAGACATTCAAAAATGTACAAGAACTGATTTAGCTCATGTCTAGCCCACTGGTCTACGTAGCTGAAGGTGATACAGCATGAGTAGATTCAGGTAAGGAAAAAAAGAGTTGTGGATCCTTGCCAGGTATGCACAAAATTTTCATCCGATGTGTATCTGTGATTTACCTCCTGCGACCTTTGAGGCTTAAGCAAGATGTCTTTCCTAGATATTGGGACATATCCTATATCTGTGCTTTCCCATCTTTTTAAAGGTATGATATTCTCTGCTCCCATCCACTCACTTGTTTCTGCTGTCTCCATAAGCTCTCCCCCTGCACCCAGATTCCTCAGAGTGATGAGGTGGACAAGCTAGTCAATTCTGCCTTTAGGAATACCATGCAGAGAGGAGTGAAAAATCCTGGAGAAATTACAACAAAGCAAGAGAACTGAGGAAAGGTTTGTTTGCCTTCCACCATTCATGACCTTGTTACTTTTTGCAGGTCTGTTTCTAGCACGGAGTCCAATTTCATATGGCCTAGAAGAGACTATGAGCCTGTGTTGAACCTCACCTTGCGTAGCTGAGTACCGCTACCGAAACCAAAAGAAACTGCTACTCACATATTAACCATTTGGTTCTTCATTTGCTGTTTAAATATACACGGCAGCTCAAAGCCACACCTGCTTGCATTTTCCTTTAACAGCAGACCAAACCCCTACATTTCAAAAGTGTTTTTTGAAGGGAGCAAGAGAAGAATACAGGCATTCCTATATACTCTGTAATTGCCTTCTACCTTTGCTCTACCTATCAATCAGCACTATTTTTCTTCATGAAGTTGCTAATTCTTAGGACTATTCCTTTTCTCTAAAAATAAATTTACCATGATACCAATAGATTTTGCTCATGGAGTTTCAGCAAGACTGTACCCTACACTTCTCAAGCATAAGGAAAAGCAATGAAGAAGAGCTGAAGTTCTTACGGTCCTTCTTGCACATATTTAGATATGCAGATTATTATTTTGTGGATCCACTAGCAACTCATCCTCAGTTGAAGTTTTAATGCAGCACAACACAGGATTATAAAGAAATGGACTCCTCCTGCATTACTGTTTTCATAAAGAAACGAGTTACTGAAGTTATTATTTTTGTTACAGTTTAATGGTGTTTCTTCATTTGTCCTCAACAGACCAACCAGATCCTGATCCCTGATCTCACGCAAATCAATACAGCTAGACCATACCATGTCAATACTTCCACATTTTCAGTAATTATATGTATCCATATCTGTATGGATATTTTTATAAAATTCACAGTACTGAAGAGAGAAATACAAACTTCAAATAGGATAAGAAAGCTAGGTAGCTACATTTTCTTAACAATCTGATAATACAAGAAAAGGTTTGTCTTTACCATAATTCTACTTTAAAATCTGAAGTAGATGGAAAAAACCCAGATCAATACAATTAAAATAATACTACTTAAAAAAAGGAGTACCCAGACAGCCCCCAGGGGCACAGATTACTTTTCTTTCAACACTATTTCTAGTAGACCCGTGCAAAATCAAACATTGAGGTAGACTTTCTATCTGAACCAGATCACCAGATCACCAATCCTTCTCTCCACCTTCTACCCACTCCCTTGAAAAAATAAAAAAAAAAAAAAAGAAAAAAAGCACCAAGGAACTGTCCCCCCACCAACGTGAGTAGTCTCTACAAGCAGGGTAGAGGTATCTAAAACTTCAATAACGTATCTTTCAATTTAGATGTCACTTTATTTGCCCATTGTAGGAAACAAAAGGCATAGGTGAAATAAGAAAGTGGATATGGATACATGTTTGTAATTTTGTATTTGTTAAAAATCTGTCCAGTAGATGACCTCATAAAAGTAACGGTTTGATTTCTCTGGCACCTGCTGAAGAGGAGTGTGAATTACAAAGAATTTATTTTTTTTTAAAACAAAACACATTTAATAAGTGCTAAACAGTTCAGAGAACATTTAGAACAGATGAGAATGCAGACATTAAGCATAAATTTCAACTGAAAAATCAGGAAATCTAGTGGTCATAAGTATAGTTGTCCAAAAATAAATGTGAAACTGCAGGCACTGGGACACTGCAGCACCATGAAATTTATGCTTCTGTAGGCATCCATCAGATTACAACCACAGAGAATGCAAAGATTCTTTTTTCTTTGCTTTGTTCCTACCGCCTGTAACTCAGACCTACCCTGCTTCTCAAGGCATCCTTATCTTGCAGAGTCTGATACAGTTACACAGCTCTAAGCAGACAGCTATGCATTCAACTATTTTACCCAATCAGAACATTCCAATTTCCAAAAGCATTTTATAATCAGATTATACCATGCTGACATTTATATACAAATTACAGTGTTTCCATGTATCATAACCCTTATAATCGTGAACAGCTTTAGTAGAATTCTCTGTGGAAGACAGCTTTGATAGAAAATCGTTTCTGTCCTCCCAGTTAATTACTGATTTTTTTTCCACCAATTAGAAATTTGAACTCAATCCCACAGATTTATAATTTACAATCAGTAGCCAATGCATACAAATTACTCTTGCTTCTCTTTTAAACATGACTAAAAGTTCAATTTATTAAATGTTAAATCATATGAAATACCCACAGTAAAATGCTGTGTAGCAAAACCTTCTCTGCCTACTGGAGAATACAGAATAGTTATTTATTTTAACTAATCAATCTTAAAAGCTACTAAAGGCTTTTCTACACTCAGCATATGTGTTTGCACTCTAACCTACTGGATTAGTATTGCCAATTTAGACTCCTAATCAATTTAAAAATATATATATTTAAAAGTGCTAGGATAAATAATACAAGTAAAACAGAAAACGTAGATTGAAAAACGATGATTAACCTGCTAAAAAAACCCCAGCCAGCAAGGCAGAGAGAAACATTAATTGAGACTTCCTGCTCTAGTAATTCAGCCACTGAATCATAGTAGACTGAGGTTTCACAATTTACCTCAGTTCCAAGGAAACTGCATTTCTCTGCATTTACTTCTCTTCTTCACTCCCCTTCCCTGCAGTTGTACAAGCGCGAACTCCATACTGGATGACTTGAAAGTAAGTAAATAGTGACAAACCATCGCTACTTGCAAGTATGCTCACAGAGACAGACCACACATATATGAATGTTCCCAAAGTTCAACAGTGCTAATGAGTGTAGAATTCATGTATTTTCCTGAAAGCCTCTTCAGCAGAGTTTACGAAAGACTACGTCAGCAGATGTCACAAACGTGTTGGTGGAGTCTCTTTTCCAATTCATACATCACAGAATACAGCTATACCAAAAATTCACTGGGCAATAGTGACTTCGTAATGTCCAACTTAAGACAACTGCACATACAACATTTTAGCGGTTTGCTTATTTGCCAACAAGTGTACTATAAAATATAATTAATAAAGAACTGTTAAAAACTCTTAGTAAGATTAATAGAGTGCTTTCAAGCAACTGTAAAGTGAAGAAGCGTGACAACATACACAGGAAGTATCTTACATGTCATGGAAAAAGTACTGCAAGAGATAATAATAAAATTAACTTCAGGTCTGCACTTTACAGATTTGCCCTCAATGCCACCAACAGAGAGATGGTTATCTTATTCAGAAGTTAACAAGAGATATCCAGTGCTGTAACTTGAACCCGTGTCACTTAGATTCAAATAGCTTTAGTGCTACTGATTAAATGAAAATTTCTAGTTGTTACAAATAAAATTGGGGTTTTTTTGGCATTCTTTCCAGAATGAAGACCATCCTAAAAATATCTGAGTAACCAATGCAGACCAGCAATCTTTTCAATAATTAACTTTCTGCAATGCTTTCCTCACCCTGTTTGCAGAAGAGCTGCTCACTTTTCTCCTTCAGGATACCACCAGTAATATGGCAGAAGGTGCTCTTGAGAATCAAATGAAGAATGCTACTAAAAATATATTCAATTGATGACTTGGTCAATTTTTCTAATCCTTACAGAGAAATTTCTTCTGACTCGGGTTTCTGTTTTCAGTTACAGTAGATTGTGATTGTAATGAGAGCCATAAACACTTTGCAGCTTAGTTTATCTTAACAACAACTTTAAGGAGAAAATCTCTTTACTTGTGAAGTAAAACAGCAGATTGCAAAAAGCTTTCATAGAGCTAAAAGTACTGTGAGCACACATACCTATACACTTCAGCAAACGTAAAGTAATTGTGAAGCTACTGTAGTGAAAACCATCTTTATCTGTATCAGGAATGTGTCTGACACACATCACCAGAACAATTCTTTCACTCTGAAACCTACACATTCAATCCTTATCAACAAAACAAGCAAAGTTTAAGAAATCTCTCAAAAGCATTTTCTAATGATTTTCCTGATCTTTTTAACTATACAAGTGTTTAAAGTGTGAGTGATTAATTTGAAGCCTACTCTGCTCTCTATATTTGGATTTTTAAATACACAACGTTCAACGCTGGTGGAATTGATAATTGAAAATTCCTATATATTAAGTGAGTAGTACTTTTGTCCCTACAATTCTAATGAAAATAATTCTTCATTCCACTGAAATACTTCTTGTCATTAATTAGTTATACAACACATCTCTTCTTATCATGTATTCATACTTATTCTTATCTGTTTCATAAACAGGTCTGAAAAAAATATTTTTCACCGCAGCATTAGAAAACAGAGGTCCAGTCCTGAGAATGCACAGAATAAACAAACACGTAATGGACTACGCAGCCATATAATAACAAGATCAAACTTAACGTAGTAAGAATTCAGAAAAGTTATTTGTTCATAATAATTCGTATATACAAACAAACAGTCAGGATTGTAAAACATCTATTACTGCTAAAAAGAGATAAAGAATCCCCTGAACTCTTGATAATACTGCAGTTGCTGTTTCTTTTTTGAGTTCTTTAATGCTTTATGCTATTTGTTTCCTCTATCAGGAACTCTCTTTCAAAGGAAACCACCACAAATATAAATGAGTCTAAGCAGTCAAAATACTACCTCAGATGTGTTTACTAAATGGTGCTGTTTGTTGGTTGTTTGTTACTTTTTTTTTTTTTTAAATAAAACAGTAGCAGTGGTAATGGGAACTCCTTGACCAGTACTTTTACCTAAAACCTCAAAGGCTCTGTATGGACTCTAGTAAAGTCTACAGGAACACTCTCCTTGACTTTAATAGGGCTAAAGAGCATTATAACATTTAGTAAGTATTATCCTCCTAGCCTCACAGCAGGACTTGGTACAGGGAGCAGAGTCCTAAAGTTGCCCAGTGTTTTTCCACATCATTCTGCTACCTCGAGCTCAGATTCGTTTCCATTTGCACAGCCTCCCTGTTTGTTCATACTGTGGCCTGCTCCTGGTCTGAGGTGAAGAAAGCCGGCACTGAATTTCGGGAGGTAGACTAGGGGATGTCTTGAATTTGAACACATCCTCGACAAGCATGACACAAAACTGGCTTGAGCTGGTGCAGTTCAGTCTACTGAAAATATCCCCAGTAACCAGACGGCTGCCCCCACAGTTTTATTCCCTCATGTCTATGTTTATTCTCAGCTTTCTGATGTCATCCCACTGCAAAAATGTGGTCTAGAAGGTACGGGTACATCAAACGGGGGGAACCACAAACACAGCAAATTCAACGAGCAGAATAGATGTTGCTGATCTACGTGTGAAACAGATAGCATGGGACAGAGGGGAGGGGAGCACATCCCTCACTCATGCTGGCAGGGCTACCGACACAGATGTACCTTCCGAGAGTCAAAAGCAGAAGCAGCAAAAAGTACCCTGGACTCAACTCACAGCCAAGTGCAGACTCTACAGGACAGTATTTTCTTTTTTTATTCTGGGGGATGGAAAACACAGTTTCATAAACCAAATCAACAAAACGCCCTATCTGGATAACAAAAACCCCAAGCCGAAACAAACCTTCTTATCTCACACAGGCATGTGATATACAGCTTTCCTCAGTGAAACAAACTTTCTAGTCCTTGAACTACGGAAAGCTAGAACTGTACAGAGAGCACGGCCAAAATAATCACAGGTAAATGCATGCATGGATGTTTCTCAGCAACCCACAGTGTACAAGGGACTTAGAGGGAAAAGCAAGTTTAAAATCACTTTCGTGGTGTTACTCAGCTTTCTTCTTCGCTCTGTGGGGGAAATCTTTGCTTAAAGAATACTTGCAGGTCAATTTTACATTAAAACTACCAATCCTTAAAGCACAATAGAAATCTTTTTTATATAATCTTACTGATTTTTTCATTTTATCTTCTGGTGTAAAGTTCCTATCATGCACTCCCCCTGGAATCTAGGCAGCACTCGGTTACTACCACAGAATTACACAAGTCAAATCCAGCCATTCAGAACCCCCGGCCACAGATCAGAAGTACTTCTAATACGAGGTTTCAATATTAAGTTAAACAATTCTCTAAAAAACAACTGTCTTTGGTTTATTAACCGTTATTAGTGTCACCCTGGTACACAGTCATTTCCTCATAGACATCATCATATCTTGCTGCCATGGTTTCCAAATGGCAAGGGTTTAGCTTCTAATGATAGAACCATAAAGTTTGCAGGCATGTGTTACTCCAAACATAAAACCCTGAGCAAAGCAGTTTGACACAGACACTCTTGAGTCCCCAGGCTGCTGAACCTAATTGCATAGAGATTAATTCTAAAAGATTAATTCTACATGGTTAGAAATTTCGGTGTGAACACAGAACGCAGTATTACTTGCCCTACAAAAATACTGCCTTCTGCATCCAAAAATATTGTGATTGCCTCCATGAAAGTTTTTCTTCTTGCTCTTTGCCAGGAAACTGGTATTTATTATTTGTATTAACACAGCATTAAGAATTGTTGTTATGATTCCCAGTGCAAAAAAGAGCTATACAAACACAGAATAAAAGGTCAGTTCTTGTCATGACTGTCCTGAATTGGAGGCATGAAAAGCTTTATCTGAAACATCATTTCTTTTGAATTAGTCTGATTAAGTCTGGTATTTGAAATTCATTTACGTCACAGTTCACACTAAATACTAAATAAGCTTAAATGTGAAAACAAATGTATTCTAGCAAAAAAGGAGTAAGCTCTCGATTTTAAAATTCTAAAGTCATTACAAGAGTGGAATATAGCAACAAATAACAATAAAATATGTTTCAAAACTATTTTTAGTTACAAAGATCTTTCCTAACTGCTATATCATCTTGTCTGGCCTAGGAAAGATAAGGAAACTAGTCCACTCCTATTTCCCACGAACAACTAAGACTTGAGGTGTTTACTGGTTACATTTATCTTCTTTATTCCTTTGTTCATTCCTATTCAATGTAGGTATGTCAAGAAAGGTATCTTCCAGATCCCTCCTTTGATTAAGCCTATTTCTTCTGGCTTAAATAACATTTCATCTCACTACAGTATTTTCAAGAGTGTTACAAGTCAAAGAGTACAAGTCTACCATAGATGTATAAATCATGGACTGTAAGAAGTTATCACTACTAATACATCTTCTCAAATTCACAATCTTTAGTTTATCTTCATAGAGCCCAGAGACAGCTTATTAATTATCAAGCTACAAACTTGGCATTTAAAGTGCTCTCACCCTTCCCTCACAGCACTTGTCAGTTTTGGGTTCTTGCCATCACCACTATACTATAGAAAATCAGTAAATCAGAATTCATTATAAGATTCAATCAGTTTTCCAAGTGCTTCATTTATGCAAGAAGAATTTCATGGCCTCTAAAATTATTTTCCTAATCCTTTTTAGCCCATGTTTCACTTTCCACATACCGTGTAATAAAACACACCTTTGGAAACAAACCTAGAGATTTAGCTCAGACACATAAGGTGTTCCCCAACTCTGTCAATAAAATATAAAACTTCTGATTTTATACCTGAAACCATTAGTAAAATTTACGGTCAGTGTATTGCGTGAGATCAGCTGTGATTATCTGGTTTCCTTTCAGCACTGATCACTCCAAAAGACTACTGAAAATTCACTTGCACTTTTATAAGCTCTATGAATATTTGTTCGTATTTCATAACCTTGATTTTTATATGCTTTCCTTTACATCAGCAAGTACATCCCACGATCAGAGTACATCACATGCAGATTCACTCAGCTGCCATTCAATGCACTTAACAAATAAACAAGACTTATTTAAAACAACAAGAATTGTGTTGTATTTGATGGCTGTCTTTTTTTATTGTTTTTCCTAATAGATAACACCAATCAGTTCTACACTGATGTGAACCAGTGAGGCATCAGTTTTGCACTTTGATAATTACACTTTTCCACTTCACAATTGCAATGCATGTCCTTTCTGTTAAAGTTCAGATTGATGTTGAGCCACAGTACAAAATACAGTCAAATCAAGAGATTTCTTGATCGTTATGACCGCGTTGCTGCCTGCCAGCATCAGTAGCTACAGCAATCCCTTAAGGCTAGCCTGAAATGTTAAATATACATACATGTATATATATGGCCCAGTCATACGAGCTTTAATGCATATGGCTGAGCCATTTTTTCCCATTGTTTGAGTCTTCTGAGGTTATGGGAACTAACCTGATAGAGTGTTTAAAAGCAGCTTATGTCAGTCAATCAGTTTATCTCGAGAGACAGCTGTGAAACTTGATTTGGATTCAACAAATAGTGTATGCCATGTGGATAGATGCCTAAAAATCAGCTAGAATAGGCTACTTAATTAAAGCCATATGTTCCCATCAGTTACGCACCGCACACGGAAGCAGCTGGTCACAAGTTATACAACTTACATGCAAAGTGCTAGTAAACCCTTTATGTGGGAAATTAATGTCTAGATGGCATACTGACAGTGCTGTTTGGTACCCTTTGATACTTGGACATACTCCATGCAGGTTCAATGCTGTATTGTACTTAGAAGCTTGCAAAAATATTATTTAGATCTTGACCAAGTGCAAGAAGAGAACAGTAAGTCTCAGAATTTTTTGTAATGCACCATAGATAATTCACAAATTAACATTAAAATAGCACCAACAACTAGAATTACCTGCAGTAGTTTAACCAGTAGTTAGTCTGATGATAGTAGTAGCTGGAATTTAAACACATGATCCTTTAAGGATTCTACGGGACCATGTGTTTTTATCAAACCTACGAAATCAGTAAGACCTTGGCCACATGCTTAAAAACTTCACAGTCAGATCCCTGTATCCAGCAAAAAACACTGGGGGCTAACTACTTATCACTTGGTAGTGACTGCTAATTAGTTAATACTATAATTACTATTGGCAGATAATTGCCAATGGTAAAGGCAATGAAAAAAAAAGTAGGCTATAGTTTTACTTGCAGTGAGGCTCTTTGCAATTCAGACAGTATATAAAGATGTCTTATGACAGTGTAAATTTAAAAGCACTTTGGCAAGGTAAAGTGACAAGCCTTTAGTTCCTTAGAAAGTCTGGGTGTAAAAAAGTTGCCCCAGGTTTTCTAGGAAACATTGACTTCACCTGACTGACTTTGTGAGAGCTAAATATAGGTACCTCACAGAAAACAGAACTGTGCTAATACGTTTTTTTTCGGTTTGTTTTCCTTTCTAACAAATAAAATATATACTATCTGATCCAAACAAAGAATTGTAGTGAAAACCCTTAAAAAACCCGAACTTAAAAAAACCGAACTTAAAAGTTCGGCACGATCCTCAAAGGAACGTGATTGCAAGCAATACCTTATAAACAGCCCAAGACAACAGTGCAACTCCACAGGAAAGTTTATGAAATTATAAGGGATACTACCCTTTGCGGCACGAAAGCGCCAATTTCCAGACAGTCTGCAGCTTGACTCATACTCGAGTAAACCAAACCCTGGTTCTCCTCACTATCAAGCTTTTGGGCCACTCACTTTCAAGGATAGTAATGACTGCACAAAACAGAATATAGCATTTCAACCAACTGGCTAGAAAAGCAATCAGGAGAGCAACATATTCACTGTCTTCTCTATCTGTCGGAACCAGAAGCTGAAGATATTCCAACCCTTTAGCCTAGAGGTGATATAAATAATACTGCATAATAACGCTACCCTTGGCAAGTTTGATAATGTTGTTATGTATTTATCTAGAGGAAGACTCACCGGAAGGCTGTGCTGCCATTCAGCGTGACCTGGACAGGCTGGAGAGTTGGGCGGAGAGGAATCTGATGAAGTTCAACAAGGGCAAGTGTAGGGTCTTGCACCTGGGGAGGAACAACCCCATGCACCAGTACAGGTTGGGGGCTGACCTCCTGGAGAGCAGCTCTGCGGAGAAGGACCTGGGAGTGCTGGTGGACACCAGGCTCACCATGAGCCAGCAATGAGCCCCTGTGGCCAAGAAGGCCAGTGGCATCCTGGGGTGCACTAAAAAGAGTGTGGCCAGCAGGTCGAGGGAGGTGATCCTCCCCCTCTACTCTGCCCTGGTGAGGCCGCATCTGGAGTGCTGTGTCCAGTTCTGGGCTCCCCAGTTCAAGAGAGACAGGGAACGACTGGAGAGAGTCCAGCGGAGGGCAATGAAGATGATGAGGGGACTGGAGCATCTCTCTCACGAGGAAAGGCTGAGAGAGCTGGGTCTGTTCAGCCTGAAGAAGAGAAGACTGAGAGGGGATCTCATCAATGCTTATCAATATCTAAAGGGTGGGTGTCAAGAAGATGGGGCCAGGCTCTTCTCAGTGGTGCCCAGCGACAAGGCAATGGGCACAAACTGGAACACAGGAAGTTCCACCTGAACATGAGGAAGAACTTTACTGTGAGGGTAACAAAGCACTGGCACAGGCTGCCCAGAGAGGTTGTGGAGTCTCCTTCTCTGGAGATATTCAAAACCCATCTGGAGACGTTCCTGTGCAACCTGCTTCAGGCTAACCTGCTTTAGCAGGGGGGTTGGACTAGATGATCTCCAGAGAGCCCTTCCAACCCCTACATTCTGTGAAAGCAAACTTTCATTCCTGTTCTAAACCAGGAAAAACAGTACAATTTCACCACCAGCCTTTGCACATAAGAAGACTGTGCCTTCACAGTAAAATGTTTGTGATATTAAATTTCTTGAATACCAGAAAGGTTAAGATATGCATTGCTCAGGGCACAGCACTGGGAATAAAAGGGCTATAGCCCTATTAAACATTTCACTAAATTTGTACTGACTTAAGACATCTTTATATACTGACTGAATTACAAAGAGCCTCATGGCAAGCAAAACTGTAGTCTATTTTTTTTTCGTTAGGATTACCATGCATTTTGCATCCATTTGAGACACTAGCAACCAGTTTGACCTTGGAGCCTTGTAACTGCCACAGTACTTCAACTAACAATATCAAGTTTTGCTTCTGGTACTGAGCTAAATCAGGAATGGAAGTGTAATAAAACTTTCCCAAAGATAAGAATCCTAAATCCACTTAGCGTTTCTGACTGGTTAGCTGTTCAGTATATCTGTGTGTATATATCCAAGTTAGCAGAAAATGTAGATTTCTGCAGCCACCCAGGGGTATTTTATATTCCGCCCACAAGGAGTAAATGTCTACAGTCTTTCAAGAAGAATGTAGGGCCCAGTATGCAATCTTCTAGCTTGACCTGATCAGCAAAGCTACGTAATACGTCCTGGAGCCAGAGACTCATACGCAGCACTTATTCATAAGTGTTTGCATACCACGTTTGAAATTTTATGCAAATTAATGGCAGGCATGGGGTTTCAGAAAGTCACCTCTCGGGGGATTATCAATTGCCCAGACTGCTTCTATCACCCAAATACAAGAAATCTGTGTTATTTTACACATGTTTTACATTTAGAACCTTATTTTTTTCAGTCCAACTTGAAAAAACATCTTTAACTGCAAGGCTTAGTTGTTCTTGGCAGCTGACCATAAATTATCAGAACAAGGCAATCAATAAATATACATGTTAAAACTCAATGACTGTAGCCATCAAAACAGTCATTGGAATATTTATACTCTGTGAAACAAGGGAATTATAGAAGCTGTCACTCTTCTTGACAGAAAAAGACACCGTACATGCTGTTTAACTTCAAATACAGTTAAAGAGAAATGGTACACAAAATGACACAGCTCCGCACAGTTTAAGTAGTGAGCCAAGGGTGAGGAAGACCTTATAATTATTCTATGCTGCTTTTCAACTGAATTTCACATACGCACACGCTCTTTTTCTGCAGCATTTTCAATTATTCTTTTTCTCTGAACTAAAGGATTATTGTTGCCATTAACCCCGCTTCTAAATTGTCATATGAATCAATTGGGCCTTTTAAATTCAGCAGTCTTTAAATAGCTTCAGTGAAGCCCCACATGGCACATATCAACTCCAATCAGTTTTTGAGATTTCAAACAGAAAAGGGAGTAAAGGCTGAGGAGATTGGCTGAGATTACATGATCAAGGAGGACATTTAAAGAACTGAATGTTTTTTAATTAAAGTATTTGCTTCAACAATACTTTGGGAACATTACGAACCATGTCATGAAGAAATATGTAATAGGGTTCAAATAAAGTAGGCTAGCTTTTTAAACATCAAACTGCTACATATTTTAGCTTTGCAAGAAATGGGAAATTTGCCTACTAGTTTTCCACACATTTTACTTTACATAAAAAATTCCTTCTTATGATAACTGGCAGATAAAACAGAAACTCACAGTATTACATATCAAAAAAAGGTTGCTTAATAAGTACTGTAGTCATTGTGACTCTATAATCATAATATTTTATACTGTGATACATTTAAATCTTATTATTATACTTACTGCAATATTTTTCAACTGTGTTGCTTTCAAAAGATTATGCTTCCTTTGCATTGTATATCTATGCCGCCGTTTGAAACTTCTTTTGCTACACATGCGCAGCAGTATACCAGTACGTACGCTGGAGCAGCAAACGACCATAGGCAGGCAGAGAAACTAAGCAGCCAGAGGAGCTCCAGCAGGCTGGAACAGGAAGGACTAGCCCCAGCTGCCCCAGTAACAGCCCACCTGTGTGCTGCTGCTTCCCCTCCTTCTTTCCTTTGGAACGGGAACTCCTGGTATAATTGAAATACGTGGGAAAGGTGCCACTGACCAAGGATCCACTGGTTAGTTATGTTCATAGTCCGTTATGATAATATAGTTCATTATGTTTTCCTGCCTAAACAGGAAATAACATTCAACACTGCCATTCTTAAATAAATAAATAACATTTCTTCCTGATCTATATTTTTTTTATAGAAACTGTACCGTCTTGAATTGAAAGTTGAAGCGAGGAAATTAAGTAGATTGTCTCCTGTATTAATTTGCTTCATTTTTAAGTTTCAGCGAGTCATGGCCAACCTCGACTTGTCTAGTTTCAGCTTCTATCGCGAGGATATATGGTATCTTAACAGACTGCTGACTACCGCATATTTTCTTCCCATTAAGGTACATTTAGACTGATCAAGCTACTTCTTCCCTGTCTTTTACCATAAAGCTCTTAAACCTTCTGAACCACTCTTGTCACACTTTTCTGAACTTCCCTGAATCTTTCAACATCCTTTTTGAAATATGGATGCCACAGCTGGACGAATTTAGCACGACTGCATCCAGAGCATGCTACGTTTACTCAGTGTTCCCCTCAGACGAAATTCCAGGATCGTATTTGCCTTTCTAGCAACAACTTATATTCAAGTGATTACTGAACATGGCCAATTAGTGCTTCAGAGTTGCTCCTTTGGGGTATGCAGTCTTCTAACTGCAATTCTCGTGCTTCATTTCTAGATATCTGACAGTGTTGAAACAGAAAACCCTTAATATTTGCTGATAAGAATAGCTATTGCCACCCAAGAAATCAGAACAGAGGAAAGACTGAAGTTGATCCAGATAACATAATTATTAATTAATTTATTCTTTCAGATTTGCCCTTGTAATTTCCAGTATTTGGTATCTGAGAAGCCCTGCTAACCTTTCTGACAGGCTGAAGTGTACACTAATTAACGATAGCGAACTTAAATCTCCAAGAATACATTCTGTGCCCTAGTACTGCGTCAATCACAGCTTTGTACAATCAGAAGTTTGCCTGAAATAATTTTTTGTAGTCTGAAATTCCGTATTTTGCAGTGTGTTCTTCAAAACAGTTTTCAGACGTATTCCAGAATCAGCCTGGTCTAGAGATTAGAGTACTGGAAAAAGATTAAAAAAAAAAAAAAAAGGAAAAAAATGCATGGAACTCTGTGTTTTGATGAAAAAGAATGGGGAAAGGGATACTAAGGGTTTACAGATGTGAAATAGGCTGATTTATCTAAATTAATTTAGACAAAATTGATGCACTCGTTTGTGTCGTTGCTTTTAAAGTGGTTAAAGAGTGGTCAAAATTGATTTAGTTTAATTGGGTTAAGCTAAAACTGTTTTAGCCACTTTTAAACTGCTTCAATGTCCACACAAAGCAGTTGAACCTACTTAGCTAAATGGAATTAGAAACTGATTTTGTTAAGCAGAAACAATTCCTGTCACACAGAAGTGACAGATAAGTGACAGAGTTAAAAAGAGAGAGTGGTGAAGATGAGGTAATAATAAATGGTATTATAGGAGAAATGAATGAACCATGAAGAGGGGAAAAGAGTGAAGGGCAGAATACAAATGAAGCTAGAATAGATACATGGATAAAATAGAAAAAAAGGCAGAACACAGTGGGGAAAGAAGAGCGGTTTGACTTTAAACTTCTTACAGAACAAGCAAGAACAGAAATAGTACAGGCAAAATAAGGATTTTATAAATCATGCTTCTAAGAACAACCATCTATGTCTTGGTCTGGCAAAGCTGTTATTGATTTTTGCCTGAGTAGAGACTGAGCCTCTAATTTGGCTCTAAGAGTGGAAATTTGCTCATTCTTGCCATGTACCATCTCAATGAACTATTGTAAGAAAACATGCTTATTATGATCTTTCGCTAAGATGCCAGGTGGTAGCACTTAAAACCTCTTGCTATGGGAGTAGAAAGGGGATTTATTTTCATTATTCATGAGAGCCATTTTAAAGGGATAACTGGTAACATGAATGTAGTAGCGAATCAAGTGACATCAAGTGTACCTACTTCTGGGGTACAAAATGAAACAAGGTGAGGTAGTTACATTTTTGCAGGTATACTGTGGCAACAAAAGTTACAAATCCATTAGCCCCATGATTGTTTTTAATGTTTTGTTTATACATGCAGACATTGGTGCCATATAGGCAAAACTGGTATCTAATATTGTGCACACAAGATTAAGTGCTGCTTTGCATTGTAAACTTCATTTTAAAATATCATCTGACAATTCAGAAATATTGATCCTCCTGATTATTTGCTGTTCATGTCATTTTCTGGCACACACAGTTTTTCTGCCCTGAAATCCTGGGGGAAAAAAGAGAAAAACCCCCAAACCAACCAATTAATCCCACCCCACCCCCCCCACCCCACTCCCCAGACCAAGAAAAGAATTTGGCAGTGGTAGCATGAAATTTTCAAAATTAAATGTCAAAATTACATAGATAAATCCAACTAGACTGAAGTGGCCCAGAGCTTTTCAGAAGTCCTGAAAAGGAAAATTTCCTCTTTAGACATTGGTAGCCTCTCTCATTCAAACAGATAAAGCTAGATTGAGTAACAAGAAGTCTGAAAATAGGGTTTCAAAAATAAAACCAGAACCCATTTACTGTCTCTTCATTTTATCTCCAAAAGCTGTCTAGCCTAGAAATTGAAAAATCCCAAATACTCCTTGCCTCATCAAGAAATATTTTAAGGAATTTATTTTCTTCAGATTTTGAAGACACTGTGGGAGTAGAAGTATTACATGGCTACATAGTATATAACAAAGTAAACAAATTTTTAGGTCAAAATTTGTAAGTATAAGGCATTTTTTTCAAATATCTGGACTTGGGATAACTTAACTAAGGAAAGAATGCGATTAAATCGTATGTCAGTTAAGCGATAGACATAGAGAAAAAAGATGTAATGAAGAAAAAAAGTCAGTGATGCTGTGACTGCGCATCCCTAACCTATCTCTGACCTGATCTGGTATGCACACACAAAATAGCATTACATGAAGAAGGCTGCTCTGATTCTGGACTAATGCTCAGACAGCATGATGTATATCTTCACCCATCTAATGGAAAATCCACAGCACAGATTACTCGCAGGTGATCAAAAGTACAAGAATAACATCACTATTATATCTCTACTTCATAGTATACATTCAAAGTGTTCCTGTACACCCTGCTCTAGGCAAACCTGCTTTAGC
This sequence comes from Steatornis caripensis, assembly GCA_013398225.1. Lineage (NCBI taxonomy): Eukaryota > Metazoa > Chordata > Aves > Caprimulgiformes > Steatornithidae > Steatornis > Steatornis caripensis. Next base: position 30,309 of record VZSC01002399.1, on the reverse strand, counting down.
CAGAGGGGGTTGGACTAGATCAGCTCTGGAGGTCCCTTCCAACCCCTACCATCCTGTGATTCTGTGAAAGTATGCAAAGAAAGTTATGGCAGAAAAGTAATTTTATTCCACACATGGGGAGTAGACTTAAGAGCTCAAGATGAAAGAATTTCCTTCTAGGTAAAATTTGTCTAAAACTCAACAGATCTGATTCTGTTCCTGATTCTACCCATGGCTTCCTGAATGGCCTCTTAAACGTCACTTTAGCTATGAATAAAACAGAGATAACAAAGCCTGCCTCTTTTCCAAGTGCTCTGAGCACTGGGAATTTGCTGTACTAGTAAGTGCTATTTCTGCAGTGTCTAGAACCTAACAGTGACCCCCTCATTTTCCCTCTCTGCCACTGGTGTCACAATACTTACAACAAAAAAAATTAGTAAAAACAAAGGTCTGAAATAGGAATTTAAGGATCTGTCTACCTGTCTGCACATTCATTTGGTACCCAACATACAGCTTACATAAATTTCGCCTTTTTTTTTTAAACTGTCTTCTTTTTTTTTTTTCATGAGAAGGGAAATCACCATAAACTCAAACATTAAGGAGATCATAGTCTAACAAAGGAGAAAATTTCAATATCTTTTTCATGCGTTTTGTCTGGGTGATGGATTAAGTTACATTGCAAGATTCAGCTTCAAACATTAACTCACACAATTAGCCAGACATAATTAGACAGTCAAGTGAGAGAGTATTAGTCGTCATTCACTGAGCTTTTTCATCTTATGACCTGTACAGATTTCCATAAGGTGAAGGCCAAAATGGACTACAGCATTTTTATTTGACTAGCATTTATGAATTCATGTATCATTATATAAATACTACCTTTGATTGAGATCTCATTAAAGGTCTCTCTGTCTCATATCAAAATGTCAATAACACTCCTAAGAAGAGAAATGTCATTTAACTAAGGCTGTGCTTATTAATCTAATAACTTCAAAAATGATCATAGAAAATGACTTTTTTCTCATTTAGACCCCCATTGTTTAGTTTTTTCCCTTCAAAAATACTGAACTTTCTTCAGAGATATTCTGCAATGCAAGTAGAAAATAGTCAGTATTTGAACTGATAGTTATCTTCCTGAACTGAAGAACTACAAAAGAACCCTCCTGCCACTGTCTTTCTTTTTGGTTTAACACAGTATTTTTTTCTAGCCATTAGTAGGGCCTTTCCTTCTCTTAGTCTCATATCATACTCAGTGTAAAAGTGACAAAAGAAATAGGATCACCATATTGAAACTCTCATTGAAACCAAGAGAAGCAAGTAAAAACCCAGAGCCCAAAGACAAATTATTTTTAGTATTGCCCATCTTCTACCCAGACATCAATGCTTATGACTGGGTATATTCACTTCCCTTAACATTCTTCAGCCACTACTGTTTGGGAAGTAGGGATGCTTCCTTCCCTGTAACTCTAGCAGAAGAGAATGTGGTTGGATACTGAAAGTAGGTGATACATCTGTTGGATGTGTCAGGTGACAGACAACCTTTTCAAACAGGGAAACATGTCAGCGAACATCTCACATCATCCCCTTGACACGGAGTTTGCCTACCATGGCAAAAGGAGTTCTCTTAGTCACCAGCTGTGGGATTTTACAGATGCAAAGCAGCAGACCTTTTTCCTGCTACTCTCTAGGGGGATCAAAATGCTGCAGCAATCCAGTCAAGCGCTGTAAGTCAGAATTGACTTCCCAGGCTGTGTGTTTTACTGATTTTTTTTTTCCCTTTGGCCAAGATTGGCAAGGCTGGATCTACGTAATCTTCTGTATTTTGCTATTCCTAAGTACTAGCTGTTTAAAAGTCCATAGAATTCCAATTTGTGTCTGCTTCTCCAGACAACACCAGGACTTGTGCTATTTATTTCCTTTAGCATTCTGGATTACCTGATTTGTTTGAGTGCCAAGGATACACCTAAGAAAGAAGCAACGCAGTAACATGCAATACATATGGATTAATTACTTTTTACATGTGGGACAAATGTGACAAAGAATTTTTAGGGTAGCAGCTCTAGACAACAACTGTAAACAGCTAATACCACGATCAGCTCTGAAGTGACTGGTGCCAATTTTGATGCTTAGTTACTTGCATTGTGAGTTATAAAGTATAATATCATGAGTTATAGAGTATAGGGAAAAAGAAAACATGAAAAGTCAGAGCAGAAAAGTAAGGACAGAGTATGTGAAAACCCTAGGCAATCCAGCAACTGAGGAGCAATTCCTTCATCACTGTCAGGACTGGAATGGCTGCGTGAACAGTCTTTCCACTGCAGCGGTACTGCATGCAACGCTAAGGACAGCCCTCTAGGGAGGAATCTCATTACCAGGATAGCACCACAGCCTGCCATGGAAAGGGGGTCCGGTCCACGTTACACGGTTATTGAAGAGTGTGTATGTATGTGGCTCAGTGGTGCCAAACTAAGGCGCAGGTGCATGTAGGTGCATACTCGACCATAGTGCTCTGAGAAACACACGTCGATGTGCTTGCACAGTTCTTGATGGGAGCCTCCTCTGTGGAGAGCCTGCCTAGCAGGATGGACTGGAAAGCAGCGACTAAAATGTGTGGTTCTATGACTTTTATTCTGGTGTGTCACATCAGCCCATTCAGCCTTGGTGACACCAACACTAATTATATAAATTGACAGCATTAGGCAACAATTTTGACCCATTCTTTGTGATGTTATATTATAAGCCTAAGTACTCTTGGGATTGTCACAGGAACAAAGAATGTGCTATGCTTTACCCTCAGAACTCCAGTTTCAATGAAGAAACTGTAAAATCACACATAGGGAATACAGAATTCCTTGGCTATGTGTCTGTAGAGGCTCTTTAGTACAAATTGTTCTGGTAAGGACATGGAATAACTTATGTTCAGTAATTTGCCTCTAGTTCCACCTGGTTCAGATGGTAACATAAGACTAAGTGTTTCTTGGCTAAATCCACCCACTTTCAGTTTACTTAAATCATGTTCATTTTGGGACTTTGCCATAAAAATGTAGAAAACATGTAGCTCTGGAGATATAAAGAATATTTTTGTACCGCTGGAATCTCAATTAAGCTATTGTCTCTCCAGATATGTAAATAAAAAAACGCAGACAACTCTAGGTCTCTGAGATTTTTATGTATTTCTCCTATAATATTTCCCCCCTGTATAACATACACTATAAAATCAATAATGCACATAATTTAAATGGCTGATATACCATTGCTATTTGTATCCATCTTGCGACATGAACTCATCTCATATACACACAAGTCTCTCAGAACTAAAAACTTCTTCCTTAATAGCATTTGCTGGATTTTTTAAAGAATAATCTCTCTGCTATCTGGGCTCAAGGTCAAGCACAAAAATTCCCCTATTTAACATCCAATTCACACATCAGATTTCTCTTTTAAATCTGCAGAATTCTATGTTTGTTTATTTCTCCTCTTTATTCCGGTGTCTGTGGCCAGAATGCCTTCCTTTCTCTTTTTTATGTTTCTCCCTCACAGCATCAAGAATACAACAGCTATGACTACATAACAAACGCTAAAATAGCATCATACCATATTCATCATGCACCCAAAGGATCAATACTTCAGATGAATTTTCTAGTTTTAACAGCAATTTTGAATGTAGCCAACAGGTGGACTCTTCTTCTAAACTAAGTCAATCAGAATTAGAAGGCAGAGGAAAAAATTTCCGATGGCTATCACACTGCTCATTTTTTAACCAGTAAGTAATTCTAAGCAATTCATTAATTAAAGAATTTGTTTCTTAAATGTATGTAACTAGATACCTATAAATTTAATTTTATATAAAATGCATATAAAATGGATCTCCCTCTTTGTTACCTGTAATAGATTGTTTTTTATACTGTGTTCTCAGAAATAACTGTACTTCATGTCCTCACTGGGCACTTGAGTCAGCATGATCATGATTTCTTTGGTCACTCTCAGCTACAGACAGGCAGTCTGAAAAGACTCAGTAAGGCTCTGGCAGACCTGTGAAAGTAAAGTTCTGAGACAGGATCTCTAATGGCATGGGAAAAAGGTAAACGATATTGTCAGGGAGAAGGTGGTAAAGTAACTCATTTACATAAACTCGTTTACACATGTCAGGATTAACTCTCACATGAAAACAGAACGATTACAATTTAAATCTGAGATATTTTTCACATAGTTTTACAAGTGTACACAGAGTCACATTTTGTAGCGTAGCCAGGTTAAGGTATCGGTGTACGCACAGCCCACCTTATGTTCTGTATGGCTTGCACATTTCAAACTCCTTTTCCAGATGCAATTTACCTCCACTGCTAGCCTCACATGCATTCCAAATCTTTTGCCTTTTTTCTTCAAGTAATTTCTCAGTCCTCTAAGCTTCATCTTCCTTCAAGCTCAACATGAGTCTTATGACCAACCTTAAAGCTTATTCACCTTACTCTTGACTTCAATATAAAGTATTGTTGCCTTCTACCTTTCCTCAATACATTCCTGTCATGACTAGCAAGCAGAATCACAAAATCAAGACAAGGACTAAAATTTCAATTTCATTTGAGTACAGATGCTTCTCAGTCTGTTTGCAAAAAAATCACATCGTATTTTCCTGATATCCTTGACATTTCTTTTAAGAACAGCAATGAATAACAGCATTAACAAGATGAACATACATCACAATTATATTATGATAATACGAATGAAATACTATAATGAACTCTTAATCATTACTCAGTATATCACAAATTTCATATGGAGAAAATAATAACTTACATATATAATGAATAATATTGTACTAGGACTAATATAGTTGTAAGTTAATTACACACTGTGTAGCTGATTTAGTTGCATTTAGCTAAGGAGCTGTTCCGAGCTCATTGCAGATTAATTATGTCTTTAGGCATATACTCTCATTTATAACTGTCACTTGCGACAGTAGCTGTTGGCTAGGCTGCTTGGTAGACCCTTCCTTTATGAAAACAAATGCAACCCGCCCTCAAAGCAACAAAATAAACAAAACCCCCAGCAAGACCCCTGAACATACAAGACTCAAAATCTCTACTAGCTAAGGCAAGCTGAGACAAAACACTAGAAGACTGTAGGTTTCATTTTACTGCACTTCTGCCCACAAAATGCCCTTTATAGAACCTGCTATAGTTATCTGCTAAGTTTGTATTTTATTGCAAATAATGCAATGCCTCATTGCATTTTATTCAATATAACTAGCTTTCTCAATCATAAAATTTAACAAATGTCTCAATCCTATAAACTGTTCTATTTTCCAAATCCCTTACAAATTAAAGAGAAGGATTTAGGTAACTGCCAAAGACACTCTCAGTGATTCTTCTTAAAGTCTTTACTGACTATAGGAAACAAGTCGCTTTCTAGCCTTTGCTTTCACACCAGAAGAATAATTTTACATGACAGGGATGGGTAATGAGTGATAGCAAGTGCATGAGCTACTCATAAATCTAAAACAAGGGAGTCTTTCTTTGTTCAAGGTATTCAGCATTGTTGTAACCTCATCATGAAAAGTAAAATGAAAGAGAGTCTCAAATACTTCAAATGCCAAAAGAAAAAAATCCATACGGGAAAACACGAGGGGAAGAAGGAAGGTCAAAGTTAGATATACTATACTCCTATATGACTTTTTCAGGTTTATTGCAAAATTGTCGGAGCAGCAAATAAATTTTAAAGCAAATCTCTTAATCATACCCTCTTCCTGTGATTCTGTTTGAAGTGAAGACTGTGCAGCTCAGTCAGACACCTTTGGAAGGAAACACTTTTAGTGTGGCTGGTGTGCTCCTCCCGTAACATGGGGACACACAGGCCAAACCAATGACCAGTCTTTCAGGTCACTTTAGGACAAGCACGTGCCAGAAGAGTTCATCGCAGGGGAACAGACTATTTCCAGTTTGAATTAAGACTCCCAAACTGCATGTTTTGTAGACAGAAGGGACTCAGCATCAATTGCTACACTCCTACTGAGACAAATTACTTGCTAATGTAAATATAACCCACAGAACTGCATTTTCACTGAACCTGACAAAAACCAACAGTGAATTCAGCACAGTCCTCAGTATCCTTGTGGTGCTGTAAGGGGAATTACACACACAATTCTCTATCTATCTATCTGATATACATACAAATTTTCAGGAAGTTCCAGCACAGACTGGCATACATTCACAACTTAGCACTACAATTAAAATAAATAAATAACCAAACAGTAGGAATGTTCTAAATTCTTTGAATTTCTCTATACTTACATAAACCACAACAAATGGTACCACAGAAAATTATCATTTTTTGTAATAGTAAGATTCGTTAAGTACTAGAGAAGGACATGAATCTTCAGTTCTCTGCAGGAATGTACCTTACACATTACACGTGGTACAGTGCAGCTGTCTTGCCAGGATACCCTGATACATCTTATGAATGGTAGAAGGTTATGATGGCAAGAGGGATTTGCAAGGTAACCTAAATCCACAGTGGTAGAAGGAAACTAGGTAGCAGGAAACACCACCAGCAGTGTTGCACTACAAATATTACCAACTCTAAGGCTCAGTATTTCTAGCTATGGAATTCCCATTCTCCACATCCGGGGAAACATCATCTCACAGCAGCAAGTCGAAACCTTCAGAGAGGTTCTTATCACTCCTTACCTGTAGAATAACTCATAAATCTACAAATTATTCTACAGATCCAGCTTTCCATGGCATGTGGTATGCGTTTGTGGCTTTCTGTCATACAAAAAAAATAACCACCTGCAACAAAGAAACCTGCATCACCCTTCTTTGCCATATATTACGTCCAAAACTTCTGCAGAAGAATTTCAATAGCAACTAAAGTTGAAAAGAGTAAAGATGGTTCAAAGGTACAAACAGCAAGAGCCTGTAAGAATAATTGATTTGTAAAAGATTAGTAATGTTTGGAGATTAAACAAGAGAACTATAGATTGAACTACCAATAACTTCTGAATAAAACAGCATTTCAAATCTGGGATTGAAGCTGTTGTCAACACACTTCTTCTGAAAGAGAGGAGAATTCTCTCCAAAGACAGGGCAATTGCTTCTACAGATTTGGCTATAAGACTGAGGCTATGATGCACCCAATATCAATATGGATTTTTCAAAAATACATTTACATTGCTACATAGATGAATTGTTCATTCTCTTAACCCTTTTTGCAGAAAAAAGTGATCTGGATTATAGAGCAATAATACCGTTTATTTATGAAATGTTCTTTCCCTCACTGGCACAGAAATAATGCAATATATCACAGCATTCCATTAGCACATTCAAAGTGATGATTAAGATTCACAAAATCACTTAAGCATGTGCTTATATTCATATTAGTTCAGCAAACCAATAAACGCAATTTTTAGTTATGTATACCCACAAATCTCACTTGAATAATCAACTAGCTTACACCAAATGCCCGGAATTCAAGATGTGCGTTTGTCCAGTCCTATTATTGGAACTGCAGAAAATGGTTAAAAAATTAACAAAGTATTTAACTGCTTCGCTAGATCAAGAAAGTTCAAACACATACTCAAATGTCACATCGAATTAGTGTTAAGATGTGCATGTGCTTAAGTTCTGAATTGAATCAGGGACTAAGTAGCAAATGTGCTTAGGACGTTTTCCTATGGAAAAAAAAAAATACTTCTAACACCATGAACAGCGAAATGCTATGAAGCTTTGAAATTTCGAAATACGTACCTATTGCCAAACTAAAATTCATTCCCTTTTGTAAGTGATATATACCATGGAAATAAATATAGAAATAAATATACTCTAAAATAACATAGATGAAATAAAAGATGATGGGATCACATTGTCACTTAGAAGAACAACTCTACTTAGACTTTGGTATTTGTAACTAAAAATTCTGATTGATGCTAATGAAATGTTCTTTCACAAGAAAAGCCAAAAATATGGCTTCTATGTAAGATTTTTCTTACAGGTTTTTTCTGCAGTTTTGCAAAAACAAAAGAATTACGGAGATGTAATGGAAGTGGAGGTTGATGACTTAGAGCACAGTGATGGGGAAGCAGACCCATAACAAGTTCAAATTTATGATTATTAGAATTAAGTAGTAATATTTTTCCCCACTGGCAGAATAAGAGGCTCTTAGTGACTGGTTAAGGCTGAAGGATATTAAATCATGACCACACAAATATCTGTTTGATAGTGCATTTGGATAATAACATATTAGGTGTCATGAAAGTACACTTGTCTTTGCCGTAGACCTTTACTACTCTCTGATAATAATTTTGCAGAGAACACATCCTGATTGTAGCACTACTTACTAGTATTAAAGAAGTTTCCCCTCTACTTGGTAACTTTTTTTGTTTTAAACCAGCATATAATACTGACTTGTTTCTCAGAGAACTTGCAGAACATTTTCAGGCACATTCAGATATCTCTATTGCCTTAACTAAACGCACTGGCAAAAAATATTGTTGTTGTAGATCATCCAAGTGAGAATATCACCATATTGCTATGAAATCAATTATCACATGTTGTAAAGACTGAATGAAAGACTGAGGTGTTCTACTTGCATAAGTTCTGCTTTAGCATTAAAAATCTTTATCTACTGATGTTAGAAAAGAAGTCATTTATAGTAGTGGAAGTTCCTGAATTGTCATGTACTAGTTAATCAAATGGACAAAACCAACAGATGGAATAGGAATCTGGATATCACAGTTCTCTTCCAGGTTATTGTCTTAATTATTGTCCTAGAGCATTCCACTCCTTTTTTCCTTCCAATACGTTCTTGTGTATGTGTTTGCACATGTATTCGAAGTTTCAGCTGAAGGGACGTTAGAAGATTCTTATTTAAGTCCTGCCTGAGTAAGTAGACAGACAAGATGTTTTCCACATCTTAAGTATCTTGCGCAAATGAAATAATCTGAGTAAGATTCACTATAGCTTTATGCTTCCTAAGCAGCTTGATTCTGTTGACAATGACTCTCTAGGGTATGTAAGCAGAAGAGCACCAATAGCAAAGATCCCAAGTAGGCTCAAACCTAAAGCGTGCACTCAGGTGATCAGTCTAGACAAGGGAGAAGCAATTCTGCATCTAGAAAAAATGTAAGCCTCTAAAGGAGTCTGCTATTATCCCAAGAGACAGCACCCCCTTTAGTCCTTCTGGCCAGACCATTAGGCAATCCACCTAAGTGTGTACAGAGAGAATATGTATGCTCTTTACATATACAACAGCTACATAACTTGGTAAAAAACAGGATTTAGTTCAAAGTTTGCATGGAATCTGTCCCAAGAGGAACCAAATTGAAATGGAAATCAGAGAGTTACCTAATCGGTCATTCATAGAGAACACTTCTGGTTAAACACAAGGATATAGAATGGTTGCTAGTATAATCTTTACAGCTATCTGCTATACTGATCATTACTACAGCATCTGGTTTACTCTTACACCTCAAATACTGCACTAACACCAATGAGAACTGCTTTCATTTTAGAACAGTACCTTTACTGTTTTAACATAGGGAAGGCTGCACTGTGCCACACTTTAGCTAGTATAATGTGCCTTAAAATCTATCTTTGTAATATTTCTTTCTATACAAACTTGTACTAAAAGACAATGCAGATGTTTGCAAAATCAGTTTATTATGCTCCAACACTCTAGCCACAGAGCAGCAAGGGGCTTAGTAGGCCATGCTCTGTAATACACTATGCTGTTACAAAAATACAAATTATAGTTAAACAGTGCTGTTAATAGTGTATCTCCTATTAACACCAGATAAATTTATGATTTATTTAAAAGGTAAAACCAGAAAGAAAACAAAGGAATAAAATGTTTATGGTAAAAGATTTTCAGTACTGATTCATCTTGACCTAATTTTGGCTCCACAGAGGCTACACTATAAACTAATTCAGTGGCAGAACAGTAAATTCAAAATTATGCTTGCTTCCAGAAAACTGACTTTAGGTTTTTCTCACCTTAACAGTAATGCAAATCTATTCATAACTTCTGTCAGCATTATAACCCACAAAATGGAAAACAATACAAAGTGCTATGAGGAACTATAAAGGAACTCAATGGGCAACAGATAAATTGTTTGGTTGAAACATTTTTAGACTTTTTGAGGTCAGTTACCATCTGGGTACAATTTATTTTTATTTTAATTTTCAAATTGTTTGCAATAGTAAGTGTAAAAAATTGGGATCTAGCAAAGTTGGCTGCTGCAGAATGATGCTTGATACTCAGCTGACTATATTCGTGCCCTTGGTTTGGCCTACTGCTATTTCTTCCAGGAGAGGATGAGCCTCTGAAGCACTCGCCTATCTCTCAGAATAAGAATTGTTCATTGTGAGGTATGAAATAGCAATGAGATTTTTTTAAAATTCTAATCTTGGCCTGATTTCTCTGGGGTTTTCTGTTTGTTTTTTGTTTTTTTTTAATCTTCAGTGAATGTGTGCTAGTACCCCCAGACTTAGAAAATATAGGACATTTCGGCCAATTTTCCATTAACTTTTATTCACTAATCCAAGTGGAAGTGAGTTACAAAAAAGGACTTTGAAAAGAGTATGAGTGAATTCCCTATCCTTTATAATCACATCAGTGAATGGACTTTGCCTAGTTCATATTATTTCTGAGCTTTTAATTAACTAATTCAAATCCTAAACCTTCACAGTGATTTCGCCTGCATAACTCTGCCTGCATCCTAGATGTCCATGGCTTTTTCCTAGAACTCCTGTGGTCCTCCCGCCCCTCCTAAATATTAGAAGAAAGCCCAGGTAGAGAGAAACACTGAGTCATTTATCCTGAGTATCCAACTTGAAAAGAAAGCACAGTAAGCATAAGTAGGAGAGGTTTCTTGCTCTCTCTCCCATTTTTCTTACCCCTAAGTATGTAAGATGGCTTCTCCTCCCTTCCACATGCTCTTTTCAACCAAGCATTTAGTGAATGTCAAGGTTTCCAATGTTTAATCACAACTGAATATTTAATGAGGCATTATTTGAGAAAGCTTTTATCAAAATACCCATTTTGTCTCACTTTGAGACAATCATTTGAGAAACACTAAAAACAAGCATTGCAACCTTCCTATGTATTTAACATTCTTTAATAACTTCCCCATAAAAGATGCATAGCCTTGACTGTCACTCCATTTTAATTGATTATGACCTGACTAAAATTGCTTGACAACTAAGCTAGTTTTCCTAAGCTTAAAACGATTGTTTCTTCACATCTTAGCATTACGTAAAATTTCTGACCATGTCATTATGTGGTTTGATGATGGTGCAGATCCAAGTCCTTCTCAAGGTAACAAACACTGTTCTGAGGCTGGCTTTTTGTGTTTCTTGGTTTTAGGCAAGTGTTTGCCTTACTGTCTGTTGGTTGTTCATTTTCCATGTCCTAATGCTCAGGTCTCACTCAGCAAATGAGTATTTCATCATTAACAATGTATATCTATGCTTTCTTGTAACATCAACTAGTGTGTGAATGTATGACTACTAAAGCAGGTTGTGTAGATTATGAGGAAAAGAACTTTTTATTTTCTCCAAACTAAGTCAGTAATTGTACTTGCCACTGTCTGACAGTTGGCCTGATGTTTCCTGTCTCTATCATGCCTGCTTATCTGTCCTCTAATATTCCTCTAATATTTTCAGTTATGTTTGTCCAGCTCACCGAATCTGACTTTCCAAGACAAGCTTCCATTTTCAGAGGGTTCTACTATATTCTTGAGGAGAGACGTTTTTGTTTTGTTTTGGGTTTTTCTTGGTTTTCTTTTTTGTTGTTTTTTAAGGCAAATATGACTTGACTGCTTTAATAGACATTTTTCTTGGATATTTAGCTTGTTTCAGTGACTCCAGGACTACTGGGAAGCAGATGGATCTTCTCTCCTGGTATCTTGCCATCTGACAGAATGATGGATGTGAGCACTTGAAAAAAATCTTTATCTTATTCTGCACTGCTCTTAGATGTTTCCTAGCTCCTGCTTTGAAACTGACACACAGCTTGGCTTACGCTTTGTATGGTTCTTCCGTGCTTTGTGCTTTCATCAGGTTGAACATTGCACATACTCACTGAGCTACTACATCTCTCTTTGTTTCTTATTTTTTTCCCTGTACTTATACATACTATAGTACATATCAGAGCTCTCAGACTGCTGTAGAACAAATGCCTTTTTTGGCTTGAACACACTAATCAAACTTTTCACATACACATGCTACTGTAAGACATTCCTTTTCATCTTAGCGCATCATTTTCCTTCCAATGGGTCAATTGCCTTCTGATTGTTGCCTATGATAAAACAAACTAGAGCTGTAGATGAGAAGAGAGCAGTGGATGTCATGCTCAACTTCAGTGAGGTTTTGAACACGGTCTACCCCAGCATTCTTGTATCAAAGTTGGGATATTATGGTCTTGATTGGTGGAAAACAGGTTAAAAAAAAAAAGACTGGCTAGATGACCTGTCTCAGGCTAGAAGAGAAGGCTTCACAGAGATCTAATGGCAGCATGCAAGTACCTATGAGGAGGTTATCAAGATGACAAAGCCACGATCTCCACAGTGGCACATAAAGGAAGGATGGGAGACAAAGAACATAAGTTGAAACAAGAGAGATTCAGACTGGTTATAAGGAAAAACATCTTCATCATAAGGACAATCAAGCACCAGAACAAGTTGCCCAGAGAGGTTGTGCCATCTCCGTATCTCCATCCTTGGAGGATTTTAAGACCCAACCGGATAAAGCCTTGAGCAATGTGACCTGCTCTCATAGCTGACCCTGCTCAGAACAGGAGATTGGACTAATGACTTCCTGTGATCCCTTCCAACCTGAATTATGGTCCTAAGGCAGTAAGAGCCCCATGTCAAGCACAATTTTATTGAGTTTTATTCCCCTGGCCTTTCTAAGTATACATTGAGATTGTTTGTTGTCAAATACAATTTCTGCCATACTGTTACAAAAATTCATACAGCAGGTTCTATTCATATTGGATTAGAGACTGTGTTTATTACTTGGCATGAATCTATGAGCCAATGTGTGATATGTTGCAAGTTACCATTAGTTTTCACAGTGCCTTGGAGAAACAGTAAAAACTAAAAGAGGGTGTAATTCCATTAGGTGTAAGTTTCTGCATGTAGGCAGGAAGAAGCACCTACAAAAACTCAAATGAGATATGAAGTAGTGGTTCTTCAGAATAGTATCTGAAATTAACAATGAATCGCAAGTCAAATATTAATAAAGAAATTCCTGTTAATATTAAGAATGCTTATTTTTCTTAATACAGCTATCCTCTGCAAGACATGAATCAATTCTTCTTTTCCAGTCAGTGCTGGTAAGACACAAAACGCAGCATTGTGTCTAATGGGGAGCACTATGGTTCCAGAGAGATATGGAACAAAGGGAGTAATCAGATTGAATTCTCTTGTTTTATCTGAACACAGAGAAGAGCAACACGTATGATCAGAGTCTGGAAAACATTTTTTGTGAGGAAAGGATGAAGAAATCGGAGATAGAAGGCTACAGAACACTAGTCTAAGGGATGACCTAACAGACCTTCTAGTAGGTAATAAGTAGTTTAAGAGGAATAGAATAACTTGTTTTCCTTTTCTACTCTGTACAGGACAAAATGACTTTGGCCTAGACTACACCGAGACTATTCAAGTTAGATATGCCAAAGAAATTTCAGAGTAAGGACAACAAAGTGATACAGTAGGTCATCACAGGCAAATTTCCTTTATCAGGAATTTCTAGAGACAAAATGGATGAACATCTGTGAGCAATTAGACAAGTGCCACTGATGCTAACATAGGGAGAAGAATGGTTAGATGACTCAATGATTGTCTATGGTTCTACGAATAACATCATCTATGATATCAATCCTTTTGGTTTCTAACATTGTAGGCAGCACTAGTATTTTTTTGCTATAGGCTTAAGTCCAGTTACGTTCTTGGGTATCAGCAGCTATGGTCTGGTGTGCAACATGGTGGTAGATTGTTGCTTTCCCAGTTTAGTACTTGCCAAAGTTTGTATTAGGAACTAAGTACTGAAAACAATTTTGCTTTTATGAAACTTGGTTTACTTTAGTTGTAGCCAAGTTTGAGTACTTTGTCTGTTTACACAGACAAACATTTTGCCTGGCTTTTCAAGAGCTATTATGCATGCTATCTAATCTATGAGTTACACAATTTTAGGAAGTTTAAAGTCCAATTTATTATTTTCTCCATTTGCTTTGTCTTATTCATACCAAGGAAACTGAGGAGCAGGCATTTTATATATTTCCACGTATGACAAACTTGGGAGATCTTACTCATTCAAAAATGTGATTTTATGCTTTTAGAAGCTTTTCTCAATGCAACATATCATATTGTCCATTCCCGGTATAATTTTCTGGTGCTCGCATTTCTAGTATGTGAAGAATCCTAAGTTTAGTGTTATTAAATTCATGAACTTAAAACTGAGTCTGCTGGTTGTCCATGAAGCCTGGTGTATAGAGTAGAGACTGCTATTTTCCTTCAGTATTCTACAAATAATTTACATTGTCTTTAACAGCATTATGATCTTGCCACTGTATAATTTCAATTCAACTTTTTTTCTTTAATGCAATTATGTTTTCTTCCCTTGAAAAAAGCTAAAGGATTCTTTGAAGCCTAGCACATTCACAGATGTCCCAGTATCTACTTGGCATTCAATTTTCTGTTTCTGTGCTGTGTCTTTATGTGTGATGGTACCCTACATTTTAGAAACCATTTAAATTGCACTGTATTAATACACAGGTGTAAAAACTCATTCCTCCTCCCTCTAACTTCTTGTTTGCTTCCTTAGTATAACACATTTATTTTCTTTCTTCATCTGTGAGCTTTAGCATAGATATTTCCTTTTGACAAAGTCACTGAATATGTCCCTCTGTGCTGGGTGTTTTCTGTTATCGTGGTATTTTTTTCCTGTAACCAAAGATGTTCCTTTGTACTTTTCCTCCTATTTATGAACTTAATTTTGCACTAGTTTTCGTGTATATACTTTGCATTTATGTGCTTTTATATAATATTTTCTGTTGTTTCTGTTGCATCTAGTTGTTCTCTGCACTTGCTTTGAAAAACAGCAGCTAAAATCCAAACTATACAAGCAAAAAACATCAACAGTTTCTTATTACTTAGATATCTTAACCTTGGGGAAACCTGATTAATTACTTTCTCAGCATTTAGGAGCACACAGTACAGGAAGCCAAGGAATGTTTTTAAGGAATAGAACGTCTCTGCATGTTGCTGAAAGACACTATATAAAAATTACAGAATTGCAATTAATACGTAAAAATTTCATCAAACATTTAAATTTGGGACAGAACGTTATTAAGGCTGAAGCACAGTGATCAGACAAGCTAAGCACACACCCTTAATTTCCTTGCATTTGCAATGTCGTAAGTTCTACTTCCCACTAAAACACTCTTCTGTAGCATTTTGAAATACTGGGTTGCAGAACAGTGGATTTTGATTTTTATAAAAAATAATATAGAGATTCATGTAATGTACGGTGAACAAGTTGATTTTAGAACAGCTAGCGCTAGCTATTGGAGGGTATGTTCCCAAGTTAATTAGACTTTATTTGCGTCCGAGTTAAAAATCTTATTTATGAACTATTCAATCTGTGAAATTTGGACCTCATCACGGTCCCCCTTCTGCTTGTGTTTGAAATCATATCCAAAGCAAAAGGCTGAAGAGTCAGATTGGACATGCCCAATTCCCCTTATATATGAAGCGTCGATAGCAGATATAATGGAAAACCATAGAGAAGCACAAGCCAGCAATGCAGTTCCCGGGGCACAAAGAGCTCCTTAAACTCTTTTGCCTCATAGTTCATTCTAACTGTGAATATCCCCAGAAGACAGAATCAAGAAGATATCTGTGGGGGTTTTTTAGATTATTATTTTATTATTTAAAACTGCCTTGAAAAAATAAAGAATGCAACTGTTCTTTCAAACAGTTGTGATGATGTGAATATTAATGGAAAGGTTACTTAGAGTCCTTATTAAGTGATTAGTTTTCGTTTATATTTTTATAGGACTTTCATAATGACGATCTAAATTTAGTGCTATGGCTGCTCATAAACCATTAGGAACAACACAATATATTCTTTATAGATGGGAAGGTAGAAGGTCCTGAAAAATAATTCTGGTTTGAACGTGTGGAAGTAAATTTATGTAAATCACTGTCAGTAATCTATGCATTCATTTCACTAGCAAAATAACATTATAAATGATCCGTAGCCAACAATTCTTCACTTGAAGACATGCAATGTAAATATTTATTCAAAACAGAAAAAGAAAATCACTTAAGGATAAGCATAAGTCTTACCACGCCAATAGAAAAGTAGTTATTAATGATGTTGTAAGGCACTGGGTCTCCTTTCTCATCTTTATCATTGGGTATCACTTCAAATTTCCACCTGTCTAGCAAAATCTCTGAGCTGTTCTCAATGTCTTTTAAGATCTTCATCAAATTCTCACCTTCATAACCTAGCAAAACATAAAAATTGTTATTTAACAAAACATTATAAAGTTTCATTCTGTTTTCTTTCTCTAGAATTCTCTAGTATTCTCTAGAAATCTCTAGTATTCTCTAGAATACTGCAAAAATGAAAACTATGCATATAAGACCTGAAAAGCAGAATTGTGCTTGAAGTATTGACAATTTTCCAGCACCTGTCATTTAAAGGAGTACAAATACAAAGCTGATTTCTGCACTCAGCTAAATTAATGTAAACTTGGATTAATGCTACAGATTTCACTAGGTATCAGATTTATACTGATAAAAATAATTTGATCTTCAAAACTCATCAATCTCTCATATTTTCCAAATGATTATAGGAGTTATCCAAAAACCTAAGGCTATACTTTGCAAAATGTTATTGCTAAAAAATTAATCTTAGTATTTAAATTCCTTTGATTTCAAAATTTATGGAAAAACACGTACAGTAGATTTGTCTGATTAAAGTCTGACAAGAGACTGAAAGGTTAAAAGCTGTCTACTATTTTTTGTAGATTGTTTCAGTGTGGTTTAGCATAAAAAAATCCAAAATCTGAATTCCATAACTCATGGTTTATCAGCTGAACTAACATTCTTCCATGTTTCAACAACCTCTTTACAAGCCTCATCCTGCTCTGTCTTACTTGCCGAGAAGGACTCAAGTCTTTAGGTAATTCACTAGCAATAGTAGTTCTGTATACACTGTATAGTAAACTCAATAGAAAACTTGTGTATACTCAGGAGCGTGAAAGCAACATACAGTATGCCTGTGTACACACATAAAAAGTGTGGAGCTTTTACTAAGTAACATTATCAATTCTGAATACTATTCAGATCAAATGACTTTGTAATACATAACTAAGACCTGTGGATCCATTCCTTCTTCAGATCAGAAATAATTTTGCATATTCAAGCAATATGTACTTCCTGGGTCATTAACAGTTTCAGAAAGTAAAGCCATTCAAAGCCTCCCTGCTCAAAACTCATTGGTGATGTATTTCTTTATGGTTGTATGGTATGCTTTTGTTAGTTACTGCCAACCACTGCATAACAGCAGCATGCACAATTCCATTCATCTGCATTCCTGAAATCACTCACCAGCAACTTAGTTTCTGGAAGCCCTGTCTCCTCTTCCATCTATGGAAGCTCCAGAAAATCTGTGTTATGGCATTGTCTACCACAAAGCAACTAGGCAAAGAGTGATGAAAGCCAGAATATTTTCATACTGTCTCTACTTTAGTTCAGATAGAATCACTCAAAACAGAAGGTAAATAAATAGAAGTGAATGCAGGGATAGATCCTGACTAATGTAATCAATGCTCTCACAGCTCAGCCTGCTTAGAACAGGGTATCGGACTAGTGACTTCCTGCAACCCCTGCTTACCTGAATTATGCTATGACTCAACTCTATGAACTGTTCAGAAAGCGAAGCAAGGTTGATTTGATTGGGTTTTGGGTTGTTTTTTCTTCTTTTCTTTCCTAAGACTATGTGAATAAACAATCACCAGTCATGACACAGAAAATAAAGGAGGTCCTCAAATGATTTGACAGAACATTATGGTTAACAAGTAAGTTCTATAGCATGGAAACTCTTGAGAACTTGCTAAAGATTATCTGGTAACAAGGCAGACACTGGCAAAGGAAACTTGCTATGATGAGACAAAAGAAGGAAGAGATATCTACAAAGGATGAGAAGTTCTAAATAAACAGCCAAGTTTCAAACACACAACACCTCGACTGAAATGACCAACCGAGATCTGAAACAGAACTGGCTGCGAGCCCATAAACTGACATGCTTTCACCAGAGACTGAGTCTTGCCTAAGACTGTCTTCTTTGTGTCTCCTTCAAGTTATCCTGTAATGCAAATCCTGAATGGAAATAAGTTATTGGAAGAGCTGAGAGTAAGGCTCCATATATCCAGGAAAGGACACGAAGGGTATTAAATGTTTGAAGTTGCATATATTCTCCTTTCAGCATTCTTTGCCTTCCCATTTCCTGATAAAAAGCACCATAGCACTTATTGTCTGGAATCCTCTGTAGGAGAAGAGAAGGGGAATGGATCAAAGGAACTAGTCTGAGGCTGAGACACATTTTTCATTTAATATTTATGAATATTAAAAAAGATGCAACCACTCCAAACCCATTATTTGCTGTTTTCAGTAACCCTTTCGGAACAGCTCCAATTAAAATCCATTTAAGAATACTCCCTCTATAAGGTATTGATCACAGAAATAACTGCAATACAGACGGTAAAAAGCCAACCAAACAGCTATATATTACTCTCATTGCACCTTGGAGCCTTTTTGGTGTCAGCAGAAGCTACAAACAAGGTATGAAGAGCGATTATAACCTTTAGAATCTGTAAAATCATTCATACAACATTTACAGACAGGTAATTCTAAAAAGAAGAAAGGTGATAACGGTTCTTTAGATCCATCATAAAAAAAGAAATCCAAATGTTGGGAGTAGACTTTGATGGAAACATTTTTTTCCTTTTAATTACATAATGCATTGTATTTTAATTTGTGTTTACCTCCTCCCCATCTCAGACACCTTGCTAAATCATTGCCAGTCCCAAGAGGCAGGATAGCAACTGGAGGATGCTTAATCAAGTTCGCTTTCTCTGTGAATAAAGAAGGAAAAACATAACTAAGGAACAAAAAAATATAATTGTATGGTACTGATACAGTAACTGTGTTAGGTTTTGTTTCGGTGAAAGACAATGGTACATGTTTTGTATATGAGATTATGCTGCCTGCTCAGCAGCAAGCATTTCACCAAGCCACTCCATTATGCAGCCCCTTCTCCAGTCAACATTCAATCCTTAATCCTAATTCACTCAATTGTCATCACAAGGACTTCTGCAACCCATAGACGTGATAAACATTCATAAACAACCATACTCAAGATCTTTCCAAGACTTAACATGTTGTGCTCTCTGTTGCTCTGAGCTCTATCATTCCCAGCTAAGAATGCAAGAGTAACAGTTAAGGGCCTGAATAATGAGATGAATCTTGTACTTTTTCATCTGGGTGACCAAATTTGTGTTTAACTGTGTATGCACTTGGATTTGTGTCTACACATGAGCATCACCACCAAGAACTCCCTGGAACCGGCACCAGGGGTGTGCCCATCAGGAATTAAATCTGTTATTTGAAACAAGCATTGATGTATCTGATCAAGTCTCTAAGTTAATATTTTGTATTTAGTAAGTAATATTTTGAAACGTATGAACTTACAGCACCTTTTGATTCTTTACCGGTACTTTTCTAGCATTTCAAGTCAAAGCATCTCTGTTGAAAATCCAATGGGAAAACCCTTGTCAAGAAATACATCCTCTCTCAAAGCTGAAGTGGGGCAGATTTCCCCCAGGTAGAATTTAACATTTAACAGAATAATAAATAAAAAAAGTTTAAGTCTCAAATTGAGGAGAGAAAAGTTTGGTTGGGTTTTTTTTTTCTTTTTTATGTAGTTTGGGTTTGTTTTTTTACTTCTTGCTTTGCTCTCAGCTAAGATTCTTTGTATATCAGGAGATCAGGTAATAAAACATCCAACTAGAAAGTTCCTGTTTCTCAAAACAGGTAATTTCTTAAACTTTATATGCACAACCTGTGCCAAAGGGCTTTGTTTGCTAAAAGACAGCATTCAAAAACCTATTTCCTGCACCTATGAAACAAATTGATCCTGAATCCTCCAAACCATTTCTTAGTTCTGCACCACAAAAATTGCTGCAGAAGATAGTATTTTATGAAGACAAAATGCAGTCTTTTGTTCAAATAATGCCACTGAAAGAGAAAGTAACTGCATGGCATTTTAGACCTCATGGAAAAAAGAGGTGACACAACTAAGAGCAGCAAAACCTTATCCCTTCCAAGTTTAGGCAAGACATCTGTTATTTATGTACATCTTTTTATGATTTTGAAAGTTATTTGAGAATTACAATTAATAGGTTGTATTTGCAAAAAGTTTGGGGTTTTTTTTTTCCAAACCAAGATGAGAAATACGCCTTTGCTGTCATCCATTCCTCTGTGACATCATTTTTACTTTTCCCTGAACCTTAAAAGGTATTCTGGTCCATACCTCCCACAAAGCACACACTTTTAAACACTCTTCATCCAAACTTTCAGTTGATTCTTTTGACCTCTCTTCATCTCCCTCCTAATTTCCATTGTCACACATTCCCTTTTTTTTTTTCTCTGCACCTCCTCTAGCATCAAATAAACAACCATGTGGTGTGAAGGATATCCTCCCTAATAAGCCTTGAGAAGTTTAAGTCGCTAGTATCTTGACTTCTGGGCCTTCCTAATGATTTGTACAGAGAACTTTACGACCGGCTGACTGAAAGAACTCCAAAACTGAAATGGCTGTTAGCCCATTATCTCCATTATGGGATAATGGAGCATAAACAAAAATTTGGTAACTGAAAAAGCAAATGAGCTAAGGTAAGTGGTCTTAAAAGAAGCCACTCAGATTTGATTCAGTTCGGGGAATAGACTTTAAACTGAAATTAAAATAGATTGAATCAACTTTCTTGTTTTCTGGAAATCCACAAATAAGGGACTTGTCTGGGGATTTTAAATATCCTTTGTAATTGAATATCCTTAAAAATAATCATGCCCCAAACTAATAAATTTCAAAAAATTAAATGAAAAAGATTTGTTTGAAATAGCTGTATCCATACTTTGGTACACAGGGAAGAGCAGTAGAATGAAAAACATGAGTCAAATACAACTATGTAAATGCTATTGATTACCTATGCAATCCAAAATCCAGCCTACTGTTCCATCTCCACCACACGCTAGGACTCTGAATTCAGGAACATCTCGGAAAAAATTTAACCTAAAAACAGTAAATTAAGACACCTATTTAATTATCATAAACACATTGTGCATTACGCAAACATTTTACGGCTTAAGACATTTCATTTAACAGTAAATGGCAAGTGAACACTTGAAACAACAATGACCTCTGCTCATGCATCCATTTTTTAGACAAATACAATCCAACATTGTGTTACCTGAAAAATCTAATGAAATTTTTAGTTCAAGGGTTATTATGGTATACTAGTACTAGAAGCAGCTTGGACCTGATGGTTAATCCAAATCTTTACCTCTGTTCAAATCTTGTTTGAAATTTTCAGGAAACATTCTCTGTTTACCTAGTTGTAAATGGATATGTAGTCTCTCAAGACAGAAAAGTCTAAGGTGGCTAAATGTATTAGCCACAATATTTCATTGAGAGGTGCTGGCACATGAAAACAGCGTATTTCTGATAGTACACTATTACATAATAAGCTGAGCACTTTGGGGTTGATAAAACCAACTTTGCACCATGGTTTAATACAAAATGAGTACACATCAGATTGAATGCACCCATTCCATCATCTTACAAAACATATTTTAGAAGTGAAATATCTTTGGTAATATTTGCCTGGCTATTTCTGCTTCCACATCCATCGAGTGCTCCACAGTATCACCACCTCATTATCCACTTCATTCAATACCAATGTTCCATAATGCTGAAAAGTGAGGCTATATTAAAACAATTCTAAGTTGCAATATTTTAAATTTAACAGCATCTTTTCAGGATAGCTTTTGACACATACTGAAATTAGCCCTTACATTTAAATTGTGACCAGACAAAAATATTCCATTAATTTTGCTGAATTACTATATATATGTGTGTGTGTGTATACATTCACATATATTCTATTCACTAGTATCACAGACATCTTAATGCATATTCTATATTTAGTGACCAGATCTGATTTCCAGCTCACAATCTCCTAATAAATGCACAACTAGTACATTGTATCCAAATTCTTAAATACAAATAAATATACACAATAACTGAAAGTGTTTAATTCAAGCTGTTTTCCATATGAATCATTAATGCTGCACAGAGAATGGTGTCCTTGTCCCCAGAAAGTTTTTAAAACTTTTTTAGGCCTCTTAATAAAATCAACAACACAGGAAAAACTACAGAGTAAAAGAAAGAGCATGTGAGAAGGAATCGAAAAGCACAATGGCCAAAAAAATGTTATTTAAGATGTAGAAGCCAGGAGGACAACTCCTTGTCCTATTACTTTTAGACCAGAATTTCAAGGTTAGCAAAGCTACACAGAATTAAGCCCATCACATTTTGTCCCACTCTCTCTAATTTTCTCTGCTCAGAAGAGCTCTTAGTCAATTTCAAGTGTCAAGTACAATGTGTGAAGGATGCTTACTCATTCTGTGTTAAACCTTGCTTTGCCCTTCTCACCTCTTACATTCTACTTTACACATCCACAAGACAAGTGCTATGGGACCTCTTCTGATCCAAAACATCATGTGCCAAATCTGACTGTGTACACTTGGGGAACACATCTTCTAATAAACGTATGTGCTGAAAGACTCTGCTGGAAGACACCTCCTACCACTGTAAGAGTGGGCACTGAGATATGCCCTGGCCCACAGGTGTGCCTCTCTGTCGCTTCACAAGACCTGGCAAAGACAGAAATGCCTCCCATCACCAGCATTCCCACTTTGACCCAATGTGTTCGGTCTGTAGAAAGTTAGCAGATCTAATTATAATGCTTCCAGTACTGAGGGTATTTCAGATTATTTTAAAACCAAATTATAGCACAGAGGTGTCAGCAGGGTAGTAACTAACTTCTATAAATATTTAAGCACTTCCATCACATGTAACAAATGTCAAAAGGAAAATCTGGAAAAAACAAACAAACCGACCAACCAACACCAAAAGGATAGAGTTGATGCTAGCATTAATCCAGATATGCAGAACACAGACCTAAATCTCTGTCTTCCTTCTTATGAACAAGCACCCTCACCATATGGCTACCAAACATTCTTTTTGTTTGACTCTATATTTAATCTTCATTAAAAAGTATAACTTTCCATGAAAGTGGAGGATTGAAGAATCTGACAAAACCATGTTGGCAAAACATTTTCAATAAGCTTCATTCATATTTCTCCTGGAGCATTTTGTATTTATATACAATGTATTTTCCGAACAATTTCACAATACAGCATTAAGTTGACATGAATTTTTCTTTTTATAAATTTAAATATAAAAATGATACATACATTATATAAATATATAATAAATAAAATGCATTAAAAAGTATAATATATCTTACATCACATATTTGCACTTATAAATTCAGTGTGTATAAACATACTATAACAAATATAAATATTTATAAAATCAAATATAGTTATATAATTATATATGTAAATAAATCTCATTCATTGAATTAAAATGTGCAGCCTACATTAGAGTTGGTAAGGGAACACAGTTTTCTGTTTACAAACTCAGTAAGTGTTATAATTGTAAAGAAAGAATTTGACAGATTTTTTAATAAAACTTACGGTAAAGAGTAAGTATTGTCTATTACACAGCTTTAGTCAATTAGTGTTTTTACAGCACCTGCTACCGCTTATCATAGAATCATAGAATGGTAGGGGTTGGAAGGGACCTCTAGAGATCATCTAGTCCAACCCCCCTGCTAAAGCAGGTTAGCCTAGAGCAGGTTGCACAGGAATGCATCCAGGCGGGTTTTGAATATCTCCAGAGAAGGAGACTCCACAACCT
>VZSC01002398.1:0-97002 GCA_013398225.1 Steatornis caripensis | reverse complement strand
CTCTCCAGCTCTTTTGTAGGCCCCCTTCACGTACTAGTAGGTTGCTATAAGGTCTCCCTGGAGAAAAAAATCCAACCCTCTGATCATTTTTGCACCCTCCTCTGGCCCTGCCCCAACAGGTCCGTGCCTTTCCTGTGCTGCGGACCCCAGATCTGAACACAGCGCTGCGTGAGGGTCTCACNCTCCAGCTCTTTTGTAGGCCCCCTTCACATACTAGTAGGTTGCTATAAGGTCTCCCTGGAGAAAAAAATCCAACCCTCTGATCATTTTTGCACCCTCCTCTGGCCCTGCCCCAACAGGTCCGTGCCTTTCCTGTGCTGCGGACCCCAGATCTGAACACAGCGCTGCGTGAGGGTCTCACGAGAGCGGAGTAGAGGGGCAGAACCCCCTCTCTTGACGCACCGGCCACGCTGCTGGTGATGCAGCCCAGAATACGGTTGGCCACCTGGGCTGCAGGGGCACATTGCCTTTAGTTTGACCAGGAGGTCTCGACACAGCCGGGCTGGTCTCTCGCCTTCCTTTCCTGATTTCTTACACTGGAAGATTGAGAGCTCTCTGTGGAAAGCATCCTTAAAATCTGCCAGGTCTGTTCTGCTGCCTTGTCCCCAAGGGCAGTTTCCCAGGGGGTCCTGTTGATTAATTCCTTGAAGAGCCGAAAGTCTGCCTCCCTAAAATTCAGGGTCCTGACTGTACTCTTTGCCTGAACCACATCCCCCAGGGCTGCAAACTCCACCAGCGCGTGATCGCTGCAGCCCAGGCTGCCTCCCGTCTTGATGTCCCCGATCAGCTCACTAGCGCTGGTGACCATCAGGTGCAGTACTGCGTCCCCTCTGGTAGGGCTCTATTACCTGGCTTAAGAAGTTATCCTCAATGCACTCCAGGAGCGTGCTGCATCGCCTACAGCTCGCCGTGCTACTTTTCCAGCAGACGTGGGGGTGGTTGAAGTCCCCCAGCAGGACCTGAGTCTGCGAGCTTATGTCAAGCACCTTCTTGCAATAACGTGACTACACGTACCAGAGCTATAGAAGTACATTGTGCTTTCTATGTATTATAGCACAATAGCAATTCTCATCGCAACAACCTAAATATTTCTCACAATGGGAAAGTAAACGACTGTCTAACCCTTATACCACGACTGCTGGGCTGGTTAAACACTCTTAAAACCGCCTTATGTCGTATTTGCATCCACTTTCACCTAGTACTTGCTCAATCAGCAACAGTCACTAAAGAAACCTGCACTCAGAATGACTTTCAATAGTTACAACCTACACTCAGAATGACTTTCAATAGTTACGCTGTTTCAAAAGCTTCCGCATCTAGTTCATTTGTTAAGATGACACGCAATTATTAATTAGGTCACTTAGCGAGTTAAGGTCATGTTTTCACGTCCAAGCGGCACGGAGTCTGACTACATTAAAAAAAAAAAAAGAAAAAAATCATCCCATTGCCAGGGAATTCTCCTTCCTGAAACAGGAACGGCTTTTAGATCACTAAAACTGATATTGCCCTGGGGGTTGACTCCTGATTCTCTCCCGGTTTGTAAATGCAAAACTACGAATTTGTGTGGATTTCCACATTTGCACGCAAACTTCTCCGCGTTAGCAACGTTTGCCTGAACTACCGAACTCCAAGCAGTGTGCTCAGCTCAGCACTACAAGTATCAAGCTAGAGACTGAAGGGAATCTTTTCCACAATGCACATCGAGCACGATAAGAGCCAAGAGGCTAATTATCTTAGCTCAGACGGGTAGACTATGTCCTCTGCATATTAAATCTCATCACAACATTCTACAAAGCTGTTCCACTAACTCGTCCAGCTTCTGCGTTTATCAACCTCCCCCTTCCTAATATCAAGCAATTCATAAGGAAGAAGCTCACAGCACTCAGCTAATTAAAACAAAATACCTAAATGTGAGCAGATTAGCAGACCAAGATAATCCAAACTAAACTTGCAGACAGCCTGTAAACACTGCAGTATTTCACAGTTAAATACACACAATTTCTTCACATGCAGTAATTCCAGGGGGTTAGATAATACCTTTGTATCTTAAAAATCTTTGTAACACCTATAAGCGAAGAATCCCCATTGCTTTTAATGACACAATTATTTTAAGAACTGCCCCTGCAGTTATTTTTAACAGGTTATCAAATTTCTCCTCTGCTGCGTTTCCATATTCAAAACGGTAAAAAAAAAAAAAGGCAGCCCATTGGAAAAATGACTTTCATTACAGAATTAGAGATTTGACTGAAATTTTAAATGAGATAAAGGCAAAGGTGGCAGCATCTGGTCATACAATTAATGTGTCTGCATCCAAAAGTTTTAAAAGTTCTGAAGCTTCATCACCTTTTTTGAACCTAATAAATGTCATCAAACGACCAACGAGTAAGGTAAGAAACGGACACCAGCATACATTAAAAGCGCTAAAATAATGTACTTGCGTGGCAACCCGGCTCACTGCGATCCAAGGACCACAACCTATCTCTCTGTTATTATTATTATTGTTACAAGTGATGACCCAACGTTTATCTTGTGTAATTAAAAACAGTAGATGAGTGTCAATAAAGACCGTTGCAAATAAGCTCTGATAATGTAAGATCACATGCACAAAAGACATACGTGACATCGCACCTTATTTAAGCAACACTTCCCAATTGCTTGAAGAAACTCATTGGTTTTTTCGGGTTCATGTCCGGCCACAACACGTGCTGGTTTTACTGACAGTGGCTCTCCCGTTACCATGACGACAGCATCAATTGCCTTCTGAAGGAAGCTGATTTTGGCATCTTTATCCTGGTAAAAGAGTAAAGAAGAAACAATGCTGAGACTCCAAAATAATTCCGCGCACCGCCTAGAGACAGGAAAAAACTCTGACGGGAGGAACAGTCGCAGGAAGCATCCGCACAAGAGCGGCACCGCAGTTTGTAAGGGCAGGAAAGAGGGCTGCCTCTCATTTACAGTCAGCTATTTCTTTCTGATTAAGAAATGACAGCGTTGAGAACGGACGAAGGTTGAGCTGGAATGTCCAAAGTGAAAGAATAACTTTGGTCTTTTCACACATTGCACATTTAGGTCCAGTGCATTTGAAGACTGCTGCAGGTCTTTCGGCACTCTGTTTCCACAGAATACATGCTAAAGAAGATCAAGTTTTGTTTAACAAATCACACAAGTCTTACCAAAAGAATCCCTAGAGCGTTGCAATGGGATTGTTACAGCAGGTATCGCTCAGAAGGACAGTTCTTGCCTTGAATATTTTTCAGCACAGAAGTCCCAACGTTATGGGACTAATACGAGTCTAAATGGGGGGGGACTTACACGCTCGTACGCAAACTTTAGAAACCAGAGGTAACAGGGAGTAAAGAAAACATCCGAAAGATGGTGGGAAAGAGATATAGGCACATATTTTTAACTCCATAATTACCAGATGTGTTTTAGTTTTATAATTAGACTTTACAGACAACTTTCCCCAAGTGCCCTTTAGGGGAGATGACGGCTTTTGGTGATTACGCAAAATCATAAGAAAAAAATAAAGACAAAATAAACCAACGCCCATCAAGTAACATTTTACTGGAGGGTTTCTGGCCCAGAGAATGAAATCATGGTGTGAAGCCTCTACAGCTGCAGGGGGAAAAAAAAGGTTTTCATTAATAAAACGTAGTAAAATTCAAGAAGTATTTACCAGGCCCAGCACAGAAGCCTACGCGCTCATCCTTTACAGTCAGGAGTGGAGATAAAGATTTTTACTAGCCCGTTAAAAAGCAAACATGTGTGAGAAGAATTCCGTACGCGTGCTTTAACAGACATCGGTTCAAAAGAATATAGACTACAGCACTCAAACTGATAACTGAAAAGCAGAGCACTGCCGCGTCAGCTAATTCAGAAAAGGGGCCCTTGTAATTACCCGGTGAAACATCTGATTTCACACTGCTCTTACTGCCCGAGTATCTCAGGCGCACAGATCCTGAATGACCCGGATCAAATCTGACAGACGTACCGACGCAGAGGAAAGCGACAGCATTTCCCAAGCTGAGCGAGGCCAACGCTCTTTACAGGTAGCACTATCCATTCCTGCGGCACTGGCGCTTAACAGCTGTTCACGTGGTATCTCAAGTCCCAGAGCCACTCTCCGTAAACAAGAACCGGGTTCTGCCGCAAGCACAAAACTGATAGTTACTAACGCGTAGGAAGACAGTCTCCAGAGTCAGGGTACTTCCCGTCTTCGGCTCTTCCAAATGGATTAAAACAAACAACTGCCACATAGCTGGGACGTTCAGATTGTCTCCGTTAATGCCAGGAGCACTTCGCCCTCGCCAGTGCTCCCTGCATTCAAAAATAAAAAAGGAAAGGAAGGAAATGCTGCAACCTCCTCTTCTTAAAATAGTTGTCCGTCCTTCCAAGGACATATGCAATCTATTAATTTAGGGAAGGAGATATAACACTATTCTAAACCAAACCTGCTTTCAAATAAAGATCCACAATTTCCTCCTACCTCCCCGTCATTTTCAGCAGTTACGTTATCGGTGTGTTCTGTCCGTATAAGAAATCCTCACGAACCAGATGAGAAACCTACAGGTCCCACCTGCATCAGTAAATAAAATTTTAGCAAAATAGAAACAAACACTGCAAACAGGGCTGAGAGCTTAAGAAAATACCTTCTTTGGAAATCCACCCAAGAAAAAAATATCTCCCCTATTTCAAGTGGTAGAACTTAGAGAGAGAGAGGAATATAAAGACTTGTGTGTGTGTGTATATATATATATAAAGCTGATGTGAAAGATTAAAAGAGCAGCCTGATAGCCAATCTTTCCATTTATAAGACAACAACTTTTTACTAGACCTAACCAAGAAGAACCATTCTGATAAACACGCAGAGGGCAATATCGTCCAATGTAGCCGGTAGAAGAGGTGGATTTGTTTCAGAGAAGTCCCAACAAGCACAGAATCCTCATGCTTTAAATTCCCCTACATCCCTCTCCAATTGATTGCTATGCCTATAGGTGCCTGAAACAAAGTAGAACTCTGTGAGGCCCGCGTGCGTGCTCTGCAGGCCGGGTTTGGCCCGTGGGATGCTTCCAGCCTGCCTCCTGCATCTTTCTGTGCGAGAGGAGGCGAGCAGCTACCCAAGCAGAATGTATTATCCCAGCAGTGGAGACATAAAAGGTAGCACAGAAGAAACGGTGGGTACTTCCGGATCCCCACCGCTATGTGCGGGTGGGACAGGTGAGTTGAAACTAGAAACGAAGACGGTTGCTGCACGTACGCGTGCGTGACGCTGCGCAGCAAGTAAGGAGACGTGCAGCCCTACCCACCACAGAGGCCGGACCATGAGCTTCGGGATTTCCGAATTTCAGTGTACGCACCTCGTGAGCTGCAACAGCACAGCACAGCCGGCTCGCAAAGAGCTCCCGTCAATTTTTCCCAGCCCGCAGCAAGCAGACTGCGGACTACAGCACTGGGATTATTTTGCAGTGGGTACAAATCTTTTCTTTTTTCTGAAAGCATCCATTCCAAGTCCGTGCATCTACCGCCTGATCACCACACCAGACGACTACTGTTCCCTAGAGTTACATAAAGCAGATCACCCTCGCGTAGAAATACACACAGCCACGCGCAACATGGACTCCGGCTGCTGCTCTCAGCCTCTAGCTCTCTGTGGGTAGTTTCCGTCTCTGCGTAAAGATCACTCTCCTGATTTTCTACAGCTGCAACAGAGACTGCAGTCAGGAAGCATCCTGGGAGATCCAAGCCTTTCTCCTGACCAGGGTTTTGAAAAGAGGAACGCAAGCTAGAGACGTTTTCCCCCACATGACAGCGTTTTGATCTGCTCTGCCTCTCGAAAACCACGATCCCACGGACTGTGAAAGAAATTCCCAGAAGGGTCCCAAGATCGGTGCAGCTTCATAGCTATCACGGTATGTAAATACAAAGACCTACGCTAAGAAACCTGCTTTTTCGAATAAAATAAAATGCACAGCGCTCTCCCAAGAACAGGCAGCACAGGCTAAGCTGCTCTTCGTCACAGAACCTATTGACAAGCCCCAACAGGGACAGCCCCAACAAAACCAACAACCCGTTTCAGTTATCCCAACAAGAACGGTCACAGAAATAAAGGTACATATCAGACGGATAATTAGCTGCAAGAAGTGCACGGAACAGCCATGCAGTTGGCTGTACGGGTGACAAGCCAGGCTCAAGGGCCCCCTGCTTTCAGTTGCAGTGTTAAACAATCACTAACAGATGCAGCACAGCATCTGTTAGAAACACAACCAGCAACATACAAACCCTGCGTTATTCGCCACGAACAAGCAACCAAAGTTTCCGATCGAGTCAGTAGTCGAAGTCAGCATCAGCTCAGCAAAGCAGCGGACAACAGAAGAGCAGCAAACACAGACTAAAGTCACCCTTGCGCTTAAAAAAAGTGCTGTTCAGTAATAACGTTATCCTCCTCTTTCAGTAATTAGTCAGTTGTATACTGTAATAAACCTATTGTGGGACGCAGAGACTAGACAAATGCCTTGGCAAGTCCTGCGGTATTAAGCGAGAATATTTGCTGTCTACATGTGTACTACATATATATGCGCGCGGGTATATACGCACACATGTATAAAGCAATCAGCACAAGACCACGCATTCCGTTGGGAGGCCACAGGACTCTCTGAAAAGCCGTACGTGGATTTCTAGTGTTTGTGGTTTATCATACACGCCTAACGACTTCAAGGCAACCTCGCTACACGCAGATTCTTTTCACCTGGAACACCACAGGACTTCGGAAACCTAGATGTGGTCATAGCTTGACCCTCACAGTCCTGAAACCCGTGCAGAAACAGTTCGTTACACAGGACAGCTTCCTCGCGTCGCATCCACCAGCGCAGCCTGCAGCCCACCTCCTGCAGGACGCGACCAACGGGCAACAGCTTTCACAATGTCTTCACAAAACTAAAGAACGGCACCTCGACGGCGAACGCAGGAGAGACCAAAAGCGCCTTGCGGCGAGGTTCAAAGAACGCTAGCGTCGAAACAAAAGGAGGAAGTTGCATACCCACCTTAACGTTATCTGATTTCAGTTCGAAATCCGTGTAAAGTCCTTTCAGAAAGCCCGTCACTCTGATCACCTTCGAAGGGGAAGAAAAGGAGTAAGTTAAGAACGCGCGAGGGCCTCCGTTGGATAAAGCAATAGGAAATACGTTGGGCTTATTTGCTTCCCGAGACGATACCCTCGTTTAGGGCCGTTTCTGGAGCAGGTTCAGAGGTCTCGGAACACGCTCCGGAACAAGGAGGCTCAACGCTTGCTGACGGCTCAGGCCTCCCTTGCTCCCCAAGCCCACCCCTAACCTTGCTGCCGGGTGAACCCGGGCCCTTCACAACGTAAACACCAGCACATGCATTTTGCGTTATTCCCTTATCGCCTTTTTTTTTTTTTTACACAAACAAAAGCAGCAGCTCAGCGAATGCAAAAAATGAAGGCTTTTNTGCTCCCCAAGCCCACCCCTAACCTTGCTGCCGGGTGAACCCGGGCCCTTCACAACGTAAACACCAGCACATGCATTTTGCGTTATTCCCTTATCGCCTTTTTTTTTTTTTTTTTCACAAACAAAAGCAGCAGCTCAGGGAATGCAAAAAATGAAGGTTTTTTTTAATTTTTTTCTTTTTTTTTGGGGGGGAGGGAGGGGAGAGATGGAAAACCCACCTGCTAGCGGGTTTTATAGAGGATCAACCCCAGGCCGGAGTGGGGAAAGCAGCCGGGCCCCTCGCGGGGTCTTCACCCCCCGGCCCCTCACGGCCCCGGGCCGTGCCCGCCGCCCTCCACGCCCCGCTCGGGGCGCAGCCCCTGCAGCAGCCACCTCCGTGCGCCCCGCGCCCGGCAGCCATACCCCCACCCGCCAGGGGGCGCCCGAGGCCGCAGGGAGGCCCTGTTGCCTAGCAACAGCGGAGCGGGCCCGCAGGCCGGGTCGCGGCCCACCTCGGTGATCACGTCGTGGAGGTAGCGGAAGGGCGGCTTACTCAGCAGCCGGTCGGTGAGCGGCGGTTTGCGGATCACCCGGCCCAAGGACTCCTGCGTCCGCCGCACCACCGCCTCGTTCATAGCNAAATAAATTTAAATACTCAATACCTTTTCTTTTTTTCTAATGCATGCTGCCTTTGTTTCTCTTTCCCAACGTCATCTCTCACTGTGCTGAAGTCCTTAGTGTCATCAAGGAGAAGGTTCTGTTGTGAAAAAGGAGTGGGTAGATGAAAATTAAAAACCCAAACTATATCCCCCGTGTTGCTCAGTTTACGCAACTCATTTTCAGAGCATTTCCTCTAACTAGTTTTACAGCAATTACCTTGGTTCCTCACTGCGCAAGCGCAGAGCGCGGGACGGTTGCTAAGCACAACGCGGCCCTAGCAACCGGCCCGGCGGCCTGGTTAGGCCCCGCCTCGGGCCTGCGGGGAAGGAGCACGGCCCCAGCCCCAAATCCCCCCCGTCCCACAGCGCAGCCCCCTGCTTGAATAGCCCGCAGCGCTCAGAAGCTTCGACTTGTAGCTTTTGGTGGGTTTTTTTTTAATTGTTCTTGAAGGAAAGAAGTAAGAGTGAGGCAGGGGGGAGGAGGCGGCAACACCAGGCTTGCCCGCTCCCGCATCACGCTCCCTCAGCAAAGCCCTGCCACGGCATCAAAGAGCACAGGACCCCCGGCACCATCCTCGTTCCCTGTGGGCCCGTTCGCCAGAGCCGGTGAACTCCACCCTCCCTGCACCCGCGGCCTGTCCTCGCCCCTCACCGCCTACCAAAAAGCTGGCTGCGCCCCGGCCTCCGCATCACCACCCGTCTCACTGACCACGTTTGGGCACCTGAGAGAGAAAACGCTGCTTTTCTGCCCGGCCAGTCGCGACCACGAACGTTTGAAAGCTGAACTTCAACAGGGCTGCGCTGCTGCTGTGCTTGAACGGACAGCTCCGGGGCGCCTGCCTTGCTACACAAACCTTGCAAGAATGAATCAGGTTTGGGAACAAAAAAGAGACACGTTACCAAGGCAAAGTTATCCAGTATTAGTCCAGGCAGAGGAAAGGAAGCGGGCAGCTTCCACGCTGACGCAACAATCACACCCGTGCTCCTGAGCGCCCGTGGTTGTGGGGGTGCGATTTGTGTCTTCCCCCATCCCAGCACACCGGTGGGTTGATAAGGTTCCCAGCCAGGCTGCGACTACGGGATCTGGTGAGCCTGGGAAAAGGAGGACGTGTTGACAGCTTCTACACCCCAGCGCATCGGAAGAGGTCTCAGAGGAAGCAAGAAGAGTGGGAAGAAGCTGCTCTAGGGAAAACGGTTTATTTTGAAATCACGTGGTTTATCTGGATTTTTGCCACCGGCTCTCGGTGAAGCATCTGAGACGCCCGAGAAGTAATCTCAGGGGTTTTGCTAAATTTGACCTTTGGCACACACATTTTGCTGAAGAAGTAGTACCCCGAGGAAGCACAGCTCAATTTAACTGAAGAACCAAAAGCTAGCAACCCACAACATCTCCACAAATCAACCAGATGCGTAGAAATGACTTTTTATTTCGTGAGGAACACTTGAAAAATAAAGATGAAAGCTTTTCCAGGCTTTGGAATATAACCATCATAAACTGTGGAATCACAAAGACTCCGTTTTAAAAGGTGTTCCCTTTCCCCACCCCCATTTTTAATGAACTCTTTCATTGTGGAAGGACCCACAACAGTTCTAAAAAAAAATAAAATAGGCATTTTGAGCCAACATTAGAAATAATCCAAGATTGGTTCAGTGCAGGAGCTGCTACATTACACTTGAACAAAGGCACGTACTAAAATCCCCACGTTAGCACTTGGAATCCACATTTAAATTTCGCCAAAGTTTGCATTTTCGAGAAGAGAGTAGAGTGATGGAAGGGCAGGTGGGAAGGCTGAGCTCAGGACAGCGTCCAGCGGGCAACTGGACAAATGAAAGTGACAGCAAATTAAGTGCAATGCAACGGAACAATCCGCAAACACAAACCTTTCTCGCTTACCTTAGTGATAGGCACATGCGATCATTTCTGCCAACCCTGGCTCACAAGAACACGTGTTGACGCGGAAGAAGGCGACGCAAAATAAGGTGGGGAAAGCAAGTGGCTGCCCTCGCTTCAGTCAGCAAACCTATCCATAAAACGAGGATTTCGTGATTCAAATAAAGCTTGCCTACAACCGAAACAGCAAGGAAATATCCCCTTCTTCAACGAATTGGCCTAAGAGAGCACAGAACACCCGCTGAATTTTAAAGATATGCAAAGAAATCAACACTAGCCATAGAACTCAAGGTGCTTTCTTTTTTTTGTGCTGGTAGCTGAGCACGTGTCAGTTTTTGTCTTGAAGCTGTCTGAAATACCAGAGTACTGCTAACCTGTAAAAGGTAACGGACGTACCTTCTCGCATTAGCCAACATTTTAGGAGTCTGCTGTACCAGCATCAGCTTCTACAAAGTCTTCTACACGTACATGGAACAGGTTAAACCTTTACAGAAGCCTCCAAAAGTGACTTCTACTTTGTCCTCCCGTTACCACAGATTTAATTCTGGATATTTCAGGCTGTGTTCAAAAGCTACGTTTGAACAGTCGCTCATTCCAGAAGAGGTTCCGGACATTGGTGCCGTTCAACAAGGCTCTTGCCGCATGTTTGATAGCAAGCTTCGCTTCATAACACTAATCCGTTTGCACAGGGTCCCAGCCCTACATGGCAAACACGTGAGGCGCCATCAGCACACGACCGCTGCACAGAAACGCTTGTGCATTCTCCTCCACACTTCCATTGTCACCTTATCATTCCAACCATATTTACAACTTGATTATAAACAATTACCTCCATTAAGAGTTTCGGTTAATTTGTCACTACTAGCTGTGCTCAAAGATAATTCCGAACTTGATGGGAAACGAAGTTACGAAGAGTCATGTGCAGTGGAGGAAATACAGTCTAAGCACTANCATATTTACAACTTGATTATAAGCAATTACCTCCATTAAGAGTTTCGGTTAATTTGTCACTACTAGCTGTGCTCAAAGATAAGTCCGAACTTGATGGGAAACGAAGTTACAAAGAGTCACGTGCAGTGGGGGAAATACAGTCTAAGCACTGGAAGCCTTAGGAAAGTTTCGACGAAGACACGGAAACATCAGCTTCTGGTAAACCCGGATTGCCAGACCCAGGGCTAAGAAAAACGTGGTCTCTCATCAGCTAGTTGCACCTGTTCTCAGTCTTGAGATCCAATCTCAGAAGCGTTCGGTAAGTATTTCACTTCAGAACCTTTGATACTGACTCCAGCTGGTAGTCAGCCACGTACAGCCCCTGCTGTTACGGAGGCAGTGTATCAGCTTTGTGACACCCAAGAAAAACCTTTTCTGAAATGTAACAGAATATTAGAAGAACTGAGAAGATAAGAAATGAGGGAAAGTCCTCTGAATAAGAGTACTGAAAATAAATACAGGCCTTTTTCCTGAGTACAATAAAACCCACCAAAGACCAAACATCAGATCTGCCAATTTTTGCCATCCATTTCGTTTGTTAACGAAGCTGATGGACAACAAAAAAGCCCTAGCAACTTTAAAATGTAAGGTTACTGCCCTGTTGTTCCGTATCACAAAAGGTCTTCAGGTTTTAGAGCTTGACAGCTTCTGAACTTGCTCTTTTCTGAGCCAATTCTGTACACTTTGTCCAGAGATTTCCATATTTCCTTCATTCCTGAAATCAGCCTCTACAGACTTAGGTTTATATATAAAGAGACAAAAGCAAATTCTGGTATGATTCGTCACTTCAGTGATCAGAGATGGAAAAAAGCTTCTAAAAAGAGATGATTATGACTGCATGGAAAACCCAGCAAACTCTGTAGTGATGGCGCAAGACGTCAGCATCCGAAAAAAAAAATTTAAAAAGCGCATTTAAGGTGATTACAAAACAGTCACTGAAAGGTTATACGATATATTAATCCGTTTTCTCATGGATAAAGTGCATTTACCTAGCCTGAGAGTAAGTACCACATTGATAAAGTGATGCTAAAGCACTTCCCCAAGAGAGATTAGAAGAAAACCAGAGTTATCCTGAATTCTATATCCAGTTTCTCAGTGATTCTTGAGGACGCTTTGGGAAAGACCCTCTTGCTGGTCCAGCTGAGGTCCTCCGTGCCTATCTAGCACCTCGGTAGTACGGTCTGGTCAGCAAATCATCTCCTGGTGCTATCTGAAGACGCCCACGTTGATAGAGAGAGCCACTTCTGGTTTACGGTGCTTGATATTCAGCTTCTCCTCAGAGAAAACATGGTCCTGTAAGCATTCGGCTTGCCGACTATTAAAAGAAATAAAAAAACCCTTAAGATGCCTAGTATTAGTGTTGAGCCTTAGCAGCAACAGCAGCACGAGTGGGGACTGGAACCCAATTTCCACTTAGGTATAGGAACGACTTCGCAAGCGCACGCTTACAACCTGCGTGGGGCCAGTGCAGCCAAGGAGCTCATTTTTCATCTCCAGAGGCAGGGACAAATGTTGCAGTGCGTTCCAAGAGGGGAAAAAAACCTGAGACTCTGTGTAGGAAGGTGGCACTTAAAGCCAGGAGTCTGAATTACCCGAGCACTTCCTTCAGGACTACTGCAAGTGTGCGCTCTCAGAGCGCCCAGCTAGCACTGCCCCAAAAAATGATCCCGGTATCAAGCTAGTCTGAAAAGCGGCAAAGAACAGTTTGCATATTTCTAAAGAAAAATAAATTTAAATACTCAATACCTTTTCTTTTTTTCTAATGCATGCTGCCTTTGTTTCTCTTTCCCAACGTCATCTCTCACTGTGCTGAAGTCCTTAGTGTCATCAAGGAGAAGGTTCTGTTGTGAAAAAGGAGTGGGTAGATGAAAATTAAAAACCCAAACTATATCCCCCGTGTTGCTCAGTTTACGCAACTCATTTTCAGAGCATTTCCTCTAACTAGTTTTACAGCAATTACCTTGGTTAACTAAGCGGCAAAGACTCAAAAAGGCAAAGACACTTTATCGACTCCTCTGTTGAGTTTTTGCATTTAACAGTGAATTTGCCTTATTCAGAGATTTCTCTCCATGATGTAATGCATCAGGATAGCACACCAGACTCCTCGCCTACTGCTTTAAAACGCAGTGAGTGCGTTCTTTCAGAGATTTCCTAAATAAGCCTTATTGCTAATTCAGAGCTCAGCATGCTGCTGGGTAGTTCTTTTTTTAAATAAGTAAATAGATTTGTAATAATTCTTCGGAAAATTCAATGGGTTTAAATTTATAATATGATATTTAAAGGGCACTGTTCTTGGCTTTTACTCCAAGTTGGAAAAAAAAGGGTCAATAAAATGAGGGCAAGAAAAAAGGACCACTTTCTTCTGGATAGTGTTGAGGCTGGAGCAGAAACCGACTGCTTGCACTGGCTGAGAGCCACACAAGCACCTCGGAGGCATTGCCCTCTAGTGCCGGTGCTGAGATACAAGGGGAAAAGTATGAAACTTGCATCGGGCTGACAAAGAACAAGAGACAAAGAAGAAAAAGCACTGGTAGCAACAAATTTCCTATCCACACAACGCACTGTCCAGACTGACATACCAGTACTTTCGTAGAGATGTGGCAGGATGCAGGAGAACCAGGAAGAAATTAAGATACTGCAAAGGGGACAGTGCCTGAAGCTAATCCTCGTGCAACAACTAAAGCCAAGCTAATTTACCTTCACTCCAATGATATCTCCGTCTTTCAGGTGGTAAGGCGCTGACCGTAAACTCTCCTGTTTTTTCTTCCGTTTCCTCTTTGAAATTTGCTGCGTCTGAATAAAAACCAAAGCAGAAGATTCGTACGTGGCAGATTTCGGCAATCTGCTTAAATACATTTGCTCAAGAACCACAGCACAAACCAACACGCATTTCACTCCACACAGTGGTTGGATTCTGTCACTCCAGATCTTACCCAGCTAGATATTGGCAGCCACTCGAACTTTTCGGGGAAGTACTTGGCTATTTCAATTTTATCTACAGGGAGACAATAGTGAGAAGCCACTCGCTGCCGCAGCGCCCAGGTTGTGCACTCTTTGGAGATGTCCCACACCAACTCTGCGGAGTCATAGTAGTCCCTCTGCCCTGGTATGCCCATCTGGACTCGAAGCAGCAGTTCGTGAGGGCTGTCATCAGGACGAGAAAACAGACCGTTCTCATGCACCACGCTTTCAGAATCCAGAATTCCCAGTTCCCACTCCTTCCCGCCCTCCCTTGTTTCGGTTTGTTCAGAACAAAAAAAACCAAAAAGCTCCAAAGTCTTCTCCCATCCTGACATCTGTAATTCTGACAGAAAGCCCTTAAGTTAAAAGCTGCTCGATTAAGTCTCATCTCAAACGCACTGCTGCAAGAAATAAGTATCTTGAGATCTTACCCCAAATGCTCTTCTTTTTGCAAAGGTTCGATGCAGATTTCCACTCTGCCACCCAGCTTATAGTCACTGAAAACAAAACAAAGATTATAGACGTTTTCAGTCACATATTCTAAATTCCTGAGTAGAAAAATCACTCTTTTAGTCAAGTAAACCTGTGCTTATCTGGAAAACTAATGCAAGATGCTATCAGAACAACTGAGAAAAGTATCAAAACGGCATTTAAAACCACGTAAAACAAAGCTCAGCAGAATAAGCACGGTATGATCAACCTATGCTCCCACCTCCCCCTTCCACAGCTCTCAAGTTAAAAACCATGCTTGGCAAAAAACTGAACTAACCAGAAACAAGCTTTCTGCTGACATCTGACTGAGCTGATTTGTTTCCCCACCAATCCGTCCCACGACCCAGTCAACAGCCAGTCTGTTCCAACACTACTTGCACGCTCAGTAAGAAACCTACTTGAGTCGCTGCTTGTTGTTTCGTAAAAGCTTGCCTGGGCGCTTACTGTCCACTGTCCATGCTCTGAGAAACGAGGGCAGTGGGACAATCGCCTCCTGGCAGCACGGTAAGGTCATAGCCTGAAAAAAGAAACATTTCTTCAACAATTCAAGCAGCCGGACCCCCCCCGCCTTGATTAATTTTCAATGCAATACTGAAGCAATCAGAAATAGGGCAAGGTAGTTAGATTTATTCCACACCAGCTGTTGCTGGTGACTTACAGGTAGCGGCTAGAATCAACATACTCGCTTTTCAACCTCAAAGCCAGTTGAACCTTACTCCCTCCCAACGTTTCTCAATTCGCCTTACATTTCAAAAGCACCAAATTTCTTTTTTTAACCAAAATTTATGTCACTGGGAGGGAACGAGGCTGACAGGATCATTGCCCTGATCTCTAGCAAGGTGCTGAGCAAGCTCATTTAATCCCTTATCAAGGCCACAATACTATTTCAATGCTAAGGCAATTCTCCTTGTTCATGAGATGCAAACAGTCAGTTTTCATAGCAGTAGTTTGCCACAGACTGAAACTAAAGTCGTACCCAAAAGGGTAAGCATTGGTACGGATCAGAATCAGGAGAGGTGTCCTCCCCCAGGCAGTTTAAGCAGAACAACCAACCGGCTAAACAATACAGAGCCTTATGATAGGATTGGTTTGTGTCTTTTTGTGGTTCTGGGGTGGGTTTTTTTTTTTGTGTTGGGTATTTGGTTTTTTGGTTTGGGGTTTTTTTAGCGTATCAAAATCATACTTTTATGGTTAAAAAAAGCATTAAAAGGCACCTTAGTTTCTGGCCAAAGAAACTAAGCTATACCTTCCCGAATGACAAACATGAGCTTCTGTGCATCAAAAGCGATTCTTTATTCATTAGATTCAACATACAAAAAAAAAAAAAAGGACGCAGAAAACTAATACAGGAACAATGTGGAAATGGAAAGTGGCTTTTTTGGAAGTGCTTGTATGTGTGTGCTTCTCATGAAGAATTTTGACATTGTGAAATAAAGATAGGGCTGCAAGCCAAAGTTCCAGATGAAGTGCAACGAGGCTGTTGCAGGTCAGGACACATGACAGGTAGAATGGCAACTGCAGGGGACATACTAAGGAAGTCTCTGAGCTACATGCTCCAACTGCCTCTTGGTACTTACCACTGAACATGGCATAAAAGCAAATGCCATATCAGAACATACTGGAGACAAGGGAAAAGGAAATAAAAAATAGGTATTAATAAAGCTCAATCAGTCACAGTGCTGCTGTACATTTCCAATACAGGAGAACATCTAACCTGCATCTTCAGATCTTCCAAAGAAGCTTCTCCTGCTATTTCCACACTGCCAGCATAACAAAGACCCAGGTCTGTGTGGATGTATCCTGGTGAATCTTTCGATGGCAGGGACAAGGGGGAGGAGGAAGAAAGAAACAAGACAAGAGTCAACATGACTTTTGTTTATCGTCCTAAGAGAAAACACTCACTTCGAGGTGAAATTTCACTCAGAGAAGGGATCTGACCTCAGTATTTTTTGGAGGGCAGTTCAAGAAACATAACATATATAGTTGACAAAATACATTCTGTTAGTTGCCACATAGGAAGAGTTTAACTAATCCTATACTGCACATTTTTAAAACTAAGACCAGTTATTCACATTGGTAAATAGCCTTAATTATTGGTTATGACTCTGAAACGTAGAGCGTGTTGCAAGGAAAGCTAAATCTGCTCTTACCTATGCTACTGAAATCATCAGGGGAGAAAGTAAAACTCAGAAAAAATTTGAGAGAAAAGGAGAAAAATGCAAATAAACCTTCTAAAAGGAGAGGGGTCCTGCTCTGCAACACAACTCAGCAGCAAAGGAAGACTATTATTTTTCTTGAGGAAAGGAAAATCCCTTTGTTTCCCATTTTCCATTTCACAGTTGTCCCCACTTCATTTTCTTCTTCCTTCTCAACCCTCACTTGATTTTCCTACCCTAGCTGGTTTCTGATTTGGATTTGACCTTTAAAAGAACAAACGTAGGTTAAAATACTGTACGTTAATGTCTTTGATTCTAGGTAAGATTTACTCATCACTCCTTTCACACGTTCTCAAAAAGCAACACAGTCTGAAGTGAATTAAGTGTGGTATTAGGAGCCCGGCATTTGAAGCCGGTAACCTGTGTGCTCACTGAGTAGACACTTTACAACACTACCACTGCCTTCAGGCATGGAGCAGCCATTTTACTCACTGACAAGCAAAGAGCCCCTGCTTCAAAATTTAGGGAAGGTCTTACCCTTGAACAAAGACAGCTAACGAACATCAGAACAGTGCCATTCAACATTCGCGGCCTTGTAAAAAAATTGCATCCATCTCCCAAGAGGCCCCTTTCACGACAAACTTGCTGAAACTTCTACAGTCACAGGTTTCAGAAGGATTTTAAGGCTTTGTATTAAAATGTCGGTTTTGCCTCAAAGCCCTCAGGGCAATCACAGACAACCAGGCCACACAATTCCTTTTAAAACTGATCAAGCTCACCTCCTGCAGGAGACACCTGCAAAGCATCCATCTTGCAGGTCACCCCGTTCACTTGGTCTTCTGCATTCTCTCCATGTTTCATATGACTTGAAGACTTGAACCACCAGATCGGTATTTTCAGGAAACCCTGAAAAGTGAACGGAAAGGATCGGATCGCTCATGTGTCCCAATGAGGACTACAAAAAGCGTTATTCGTTATGGTCAACCAGAATGTTTCCGACCGAAATATTTTTAAAATAAGCGAGAGGAAAAAAAGAAATGACTATCGTATTTAAGCCTCCAGATGCTGTCAGCTGAGTAAAGAACACAGCCTCTCTTGTTTTACCTTTGGCGGGAGCTTTCCTTCAGTTACAACCAAAGTGTCTCCTCTGCAAACATTAAGTTCCTTCAGAGTGGCATTCTGCAGGAAGAGAGAGCACAGCACACTTGTAAGTCTACACATTCTTGTGCTTTGTTTCTCAAAGTATACATTGGTGGTTTCTTAAGCCATGCACGCCAAAGGTCCAAGGTGTTTTGCTTTTCCGCCACAGAGCACAGAAGCAGCCGTTTTTAACATCCACCGCACGCTTCTTTGTCCACGCAACTTCAATGCGTGGTAAGCCTAGACTTTAGACAAAAACTAGGTGCACGTGGCTTAATCCTAGTCCCTGAAAATCAGAGGCAGGTGCACAGGAGTCATATTTTAACCATGGCTGTGCCAACACTGTCTTCCCAAGGCCCTGTGAAAATAAAACAGCGCGTACACTCAGGTACAGCACACACCAAAACACCACGCGTTTGCTTTAACGCGGCTCTCCTCGGGGAAAGACTCTACAGGAAAACGGAGCAAACAAACTACAGCGTGACTCGAGGCAAAACTAGGATCCTCTTACTTCCTGACTTAATGCTTCCCCTGCTTCATAGCACCAGTCAATCCTCCTCAAGTGCCAGTTGTCACCTACCAAGACACAAAAACATACAGACGGAAAACCAATTAGCCAAGGACGCTGTCAAAAAAGCAAAAGTTACAAAACTCTTGATAAGTGTCAAGGGATTCTTTCATTTGTCTGCTGTTTGTATGGTTTTTCAAACCCAACTCTGACAAACTGAATGAAGTCCCACCTTCACGTCCTTCCTCTAGCCTCAGAAACACTTTGCTGTTTGAAAATGGTCCTCTTATTTGCATAAATGTTTCTTCCTCACCTACCTAATTAATTTCCTGGTTTAAGAGGAAAGCAAAGGAATTGGGTTGGCAACACTTAGCCAAAAATGGGACAAAAAAAAAAAGCACTGCAGGAAAATAAAATTAAGATGTTGAGAGGGGAAAAAAAGTCTGGACATTGAGTGTGAATTGATGACTAGATTCCTGTGTCAATATACCATTTGAGTCAGTGACAGGCTCCTTAAAATGAAAACTATGGAAAAAGCCAGCTTCCCCTCCCCAACTGTCTACACCAGGAGACTTCACACCTGGACAAGAAAAAAAAGATGGTGTAGTCCAGAAACAACACTTTAGATTTAGCACCTATATATAAGTGCATCAGGCACAGGAGGAGCAAATACCACTGAACTTCTTAATTTGACCAAAATAACTGATGAAAATGCACTTTATGCTTTGCAAGGTATAAAATTTGACTTTCATTATGAAAAAAAAACCCCAAGCCCAGAAGAATCTCAGCAATAAATTCGGAGAGGGGTGGGGGGGCGGGGAGTAAAATACCTTGCAGTCTTTTTAAACAACAAAAACACCAAAATCCCCTGAAGCCTGACAATTCTTTGAATCAGAGCAGTCAGATCACAAATCTCCACGCAAGGTCAAATTCAATTTTTCAAAAATGGTAATACAAAATAAAGCAATAAAAACAGAACCATTGTTTCTTGGCGGTAAAATTATACTATTGGGAAATGAGAAAGGTTAAGTTTATATTTTCAAGACATTATTAACTACCTCAACTCATACGTACGTGTACACAAAAGCACGATATTTATTTTTTATTTGGGCTATTCAATGTATATTCTGACAGTAATGTCTTCCAGGCGAACTTTTAGGTTTCTGGAGCATGGCTGAATTTGCAGCCATCACTCCAGTGTAATGCAAATACTTGGTATTCAACGAACATTTACAATAATAGCTGGAAAACAATGCCACTCCAACTGTCTTCTCCTTCCTCCTAACTGGCATCAATGGAAAGAGACGCTCTGCCAGGAAATTCAGTGTGATGCTACTGCTGTCTGTATCTCTTCCTTAATCCTCATGTAGAAGCTCAGTAATGAGAACAGCAACCACTCACGATGCCCAAAAAGCGGCCAAACTGTGATCTCACTTTGAATGACGTGTTTTTGCAAAGCAACAAACAATTATTTTTAACAGTTCATCTCATGAAGTGGTTCCCACCACGACAGCAAATCCTCTCAAAACAGCCAAACGCCTCCACCTGCACACGCACCCAAAGAAACAGTTTAGGAACTGTGGATTTTGCCATATTTTGATTAAATAGAAAGCTTGAAACTGATTTTCAAGAGCAGCTGCACAGCCAGCTTTTATCAGAGCAAGACTACAAGTTTTTAATTCTTTCCTCTCCCCTCCTCACATTACAATGGCACA
Source organism: Steatornis caripensis (assembly GCA_013398225.1). NCBI lineage: Eukaryota > Metazoa > Chordata > Aves > Caprimulgiformes > Steatornithidae > Steatornis > Steatornis caripensis. The sequence continues at coordinate 77,045 of VZSC01002398.1, read as the reverse complement.
TACATCGTTGTGACAAACTTCCGACTTTTAAGTTTCAGGGTAGCTAGAGCTGCCTTAGAAATCCGGAAATCCCTTTAAAAAATAAAATAATTAATTAACAATGCAATACAACTCACCTGATAATCCAGATTTTTCCAGCATTAAATTTAGACACTGAAAAAAGAAACATACAGTGAGGCTTGTCTCAATGCATAGGTTGGGAAATAAAGCTTTCAGTAAGTCTACAGTAGAATTTTCGAGCATAAAGACTGAGCGACCCATTCCCAGCCAACTCCTAAGAACAACACCATTACACAGACACCGTGTATTTGAACTATATAGTAAACCCTTCAAGTATGAGATTGCGTTCAGGCAAGAAATTTACTATATCAGGTGAGTGAGTTTCTACAAACTGGTAAAAAAAACCCAACCAAACAAAAAGAACCCCCCCCAAAAAATCTGTGCTGTCAGTTTGTTGCTGTCCCAGGGTTTGAAAACACACCTTTTAGGAATTAAACCTGCAAACTCAACGCTTCCCAGCCACTACTCAGACGTCAGCCCTCTGTGCCAGAAGCTGGACTAGCAGTACCGAGAACTGCTTCCTTTTGCTCTGCGCACACTTCCTCCTGACTTCTCTCACTCCAATTCTGTGCACGCAGAGTCTGCTGAACTACAAGGAATTATGGCAGGCTCTGCCATGATAGCATTAGCATTCTGAGGACTGCTGCGTATAAAAGGAGCGGCTAGCCAGGCACGAAGCAGTTGGGCTACGTTCATCCTTGGGAAAAAGCAAGGATGGCTCTTTACTACTCGGTGAAAGATCAAGGCGTTCTTCCCCGTTGGCCTTTGGGAGCTGAAACACTTCCTCTGCCTTGGTGTCTCCTGGTGACCTGAGGTGACACATGGGTATAAGGGCAGGTTCTCCAGGAGCAGCAGACCTGACCAAGCAGCCAGCTTACCTCTTTGACAGAGGCAGTCTCTTCCACAACTATCTCCATCTCAGGGCTTGCGTTTTGGTCACTCCCAACAATAAAATACAAGAAGAGCTAAAAAGGCAAGTATAAGCGATCAGAATACATATTTAAGTAAGGAAATACTTTGACATAACACTCCCATATACCAGCTATGGCAAGCGTACCATCAAACAGCACTGAAACTACTTTGGGCTAAAGCAAACAACCTAAGCGGTACAAACAGAGGGGCACATGCGATCAAGTTATGGCCATCAGTAGATCTTCACTAACCAGCTGTACGTGTATGTAGCCTGCTGCAAGCGAGGGGTGAAACCTGCTAGCACTTTGATCTTTAGAAACAGACAACTATTTTTGCTCTTCCACATTTACAACTTGTAGCTACCAAGAGCACTATCTCCCTTTTCTTACTTTATGCTCTTTACAAAAGTGTAGGCACATCAGAGCACAGAAGGTGGACGACCACAGAGACCAACGATAAAATGATTTACCATTAGTCAAATGAGCTGTATTAACTGGTCATATATATGCTCTTGACCTTCTGCAACTGAGATGAATGGTGCGAGCCTTCACGCTGATATATGTAATTCTCAGGTATCGCCAAGCATTTTTTTCCATGCCGTTTACAATCATTACAAGAGTAAAAAGAGGACTACGTGAAATACTGGGAAACGTAAACAAAACGGAAAACGAGCAGAAGACTCTCTTCAGTCACAGCACTACTATACCTGAGTGGAAGTTGGAGCTTTCCCATGACACAGCCCCAGCAAGCTTCCCATTTTCAGTTCCGCTTCCTTGACAGTGTAATCCTCAGGCACTTCAGGGAGGACAAAAACCACAGAGAACATCATAAGCTGTTGCTTCCTGAAAACATCCATTCTATTATGCTGCTCTTTAGAGTAAAATAGAAATGTTCAGTGACATTTAGAGAACTTCATTTCCACAGCGTTGACATCAGATCTGTAAGCGTCCTATGACGAGAGCGAAGCAACGTTTGTATAAAGGTTGTATATGAGGTGACAGAAGAATTTAGGTTAGAAGGGATCTTTGTAGGTTGTCTGGTCCAAATCTCTGCTCAAAGCAGAAACAGCTCTGAAGTCAGATCAGTTCGTTCTGGGCTTTTTCCAGTCAAGCTCTGGATACCTCCAGGGATGGATATCCCCCAGCCTCTCAGGGCTCCCTGGCTATTGTCTGACCACTCCCAATGCGAATTCCCTTTCCTCCCCACCATATCAGCTGGAACTTCCCTCACTGAAACTTGAGTCTGCTGCCTCTGATCCTTTCCACGTGCTCCTCTGAGAAGAATCTGTCTCTGCCTTCTCTATAGGTCCATGGTTAAGGAGTTAAAGATGGCAATAATCCCTCTCTCCCCAAGTCTCTTCCTCTTCAGGCTGGAAAAACCCAGCTTCCCTTCTCTTTCATGTGCTCCAGCTCCCAAACCATCCTGGGTGCTCTCCTCTGGACGGTCTCTAGTTTGGAAGCGCTTCTTTCTCATGCTGGGTTGCCCCCAAAATGCACACAACCCTACAGATGTTGTCTGACAATCACTGAACGGAGGGGAATTGATCTCTCCTTGGCCTCCCGGCCGTGTTTTACTAATGCAATATATTAGCAAAATAGCAAAGGCACAGAAAATGTTTCCTAGCAAGCACAATGCTGATCCACTCAGTTTCTCACCACTGTCCCGACAACGGCACAAGCAAAGCTGAGGGTCCTTTTCTGCTGAACATGGGCCATCAGGAGCAGAGTTACACAGTGACGGGTGCTTTCACATCCTCATCTAAATCAAAGAGCAGGCTACGGCACGAATGCATTCCTCCACTTTTATGGAAGCAGGAATCTACAAGTTATTCGGCGTGCTTCATACACCACACACAAGCTGCCTTCTGACAGTCAACAGGAACCTAACTGTGCTTCTTCCATCTCCACAGGACTCAAGTTTGCTGCTCAAGCTGTTCTGAAATCCTTGCACATCAATACCCTAACAAATACATTTAGCCCATTTTGTTTTAGGAAATGTAAGTTAGAAAGGCAAGGAACAATTACTCTGCTTCCTAGAACATCTGTAATGTAGTAAATATGACTCAAGATAGATCATTTAGAGACTTTACAATTTATAAAATCAGTACAGGAAACAGAGCTTTCTGTTAATTCCCACAGTCTTGAAGCATATGGCCAGTGGTCAGTCAACAACGGCAGGGATGCTAATCAGTTTTGCTCGCTAGGAATGCAAGTAATAAATCTGAGCCGAACATTTACATTTAACCTCTAGCTTTGTATTGCTACTGTTAATAAACAATAAAACTGGAAAAAAGAATCCCACGAAACTGCTTCAGTTAAGCCTGGAAATCAGTGAAGTTACGTGTGTGTACTTCTCCCAGGAAAGGACAAAGGGAAGCTTAAAGTCTCCCAATCGATCTTCTTAGGGAACGATGATTAAATAAACTTACCCGGAGACAGAAGCTTCCCGTTTCCACTAACAGGCCTAAGACAGCTGTCATTTGCTGTGACAAAAGGGCAGGAGAGAGAGAGAGGGATGTATGAAGTAACTCAAATAAGAAGACATTTGGCTCAGAAGTTTAGACAGGTAACATATTTAAGACTAATGACAGCAGGTTTATCTTAGAGGCCTCCCTGGGGAGGTATTCCATCAAAAGTACAATTGGAAAGAGATTCCTAGAGACTTTGTGAACTGTCTTTAGTTTTCATCCATTCAGTGCAAGACTACTTTCTCTTCGAAGCCAGCTATTAGCCACAACCAGTAAAATAATACAAAACTGACCAAGTGCTTCCAAAGGTGAAGACATCGACAAAACTTTCAAGAAAGAAAACTGGACTGTCTTAAAGAAAGGAGTAAAGTTAAAAAAAAAACTTCTTCAAATCTTAGCATTAAGCCAACATGTTTATTCCTACTCAAATACCTTCTGAGAAACAAGAGCTTCATAAAATGTATTTTGATCAAGACTTACACTGATAAACTTTTCTTAAGATAGGAAAAATAACAATTTTATTCAGAATTAGATGAATTTTAAGTTCTTTGCATCCTCCTTTGTTTCCAAAAAAACCCCTCCTAACAGCAATGGATTTGCAGTTTTGAAGAGAGTGATGCAAAAAGCGGGAAGCCAGGCAGTAAATTCTAACATTATCAGATCTAAAAGTAAAGCAACAGAGCACTTACCTAGTTCCTCCTCTAGCTGAAGCTCCCGTATTGCTTTCATTTTGATATCTGACATCACCTAAAAGAAAGCAGTATTAACACCTCTAACACACAACGCCAGTAACGCACTGCTGTTCAAATGCCGGTCCACAAAAGGCAGCCCTCACTCGAATGCACCCTAGTTATATTCTTATTCCTGTTAACATTGTACACAGCTGAGAAAACATTTCTGGCATGTGATCGTACCAAATACAGACAATAAATAAATGTACTAATACCATAACGTATGCGCGGAAACGTTCCTTAAAAACAGTATTCTAAAGAAAGGAATGCGGTATTTAATTTTTTGGATTTATCAAAAGACTAGTATTTCACAAATAGTAATTCTGTGAGCAAAACTAAGTAGTACTTCATATTTTCTGTAACAGGAAATAATTTAAAAAGCAGAAAAAATACCCGAGAAGCCCACCCCTTGGGGAAAACTGTTCCTATCCTATGCTGAAAGCAAGAAGTAACACTCTCCCCCTCTTCTAGGTTTTCTTTACTGACATAGCCTCACCAAACACACATTTACAGGACGGTCAAAAAAAAAAATTGTTTCACACCAAAACACACTAACGTAGACTGCACTGGTTTAAGTTACCCGCATTACAGTCTTATTACACAGCAGTCAGAGTACCCCAGTAATGGTAATCCCCAGTTCCACGCTATTTTCATTACAGAGAAACTTCAGCCCTGAGGCTAAATCCACTCCTCATTAATTAATTGCCCAACTACACTGGCCAAGCTTTTCAAGGAAACAGCCTGGGTTATATCCCTCGACAATCAGACTCCTTACTGTTTCAATAGTGGCAGTAATTTTAACGTGTTTCTCTTCATCTTCCGTTCTACAGAAGTTTTTAACTTGGAGCCAGCTGATGTCATACGTAAAAGCAGTCAAATTGCCACTTGACACATTCACGAAGCTGTAAAACCAAGCAGCAGAAAGATGGTCAGAGACAGGAAAACCACACATTGTCTGGGCTCGATCGCTAAACACCAAAGCTCTCAAATAAACCAGTAACGCCTAGGTCATCAACAGCGATGGGACGTTGCAGAGTAAGTCAGAGGCCTCAGGCACCACTGGGCTGGCTACTGAGTAAACCAGGAAAATCTTATCTTTTGGTAACTGCCTTTCAAAGGGACTTGAGCTCCTGAAGGTACTTCAGAGTCTAAGTCACTGTCTGAGGCTGGATTTAAGGCTTCTGGAAAAAATACTATACAAGTATACCTAGTCCTAACTAGAATTTGAGGTTTTCTCTGTGTCTTTGCTACTATATATAAACACAGAAACAGCCTGTGGTGAAGAACCCTCTCACTGCTTCATTCAATCGTAATTTTTCAGTTCTGTTTCAACTAGGAAGCCATAACTCATGTAACAAGCACATACACATGTCTCTCATAATGGGAACCTAACCTCAGGGCTACACACTAGGAAATGAAACGAGAGCAGAAATTTGCCCCTGGCAACTTCAGATGCAACTGGGAGATTCGGCAGAGCTGCATACTCTTCCGATACTGCTCTGTTCTCTCATCCCACCAAGCCCCTCAGAGAATCACACAACTCAAACCTCCAAAGTTCAGGTTACGTCAAAGATGTGCCAGCACAATGGGCACACGTTGTTCTCGCTAGGTTTTTCCCTTTGCAAGTGTAAGTCAAAGGATGTGACTGCATCTGCACGTCAAGAGCAAAGAAATATCTAATAGTTGATAAGTACCCTGATCTCCAAAACGTAAGATGACATTATCTTGAATTAAAAAGCTCAGAGCAACAATTAGTTTTTATTTTTATATCTATCTATAGCCCAATTTTAACTAAACAGATCTTGCCAAAATTGGTTTTTTTGTTTAATTACCCTTGTAATCAAAAAGGTTACCTCTGGTCATGGCTGTCTAAGATTAGTACTGAGCACCCATCTGTCAGGCCAATACTTTTGACTGTTTCTTTCATATCTTCTTCAAGAAAAACTTCCCAGTTCTTGGGTTCTTTATCTGGTCCTGAGACATTCTTTAGAATGATTCCTCCTGACGGTGCTAAGGCTCTGCGCAGATCACCCAGTTTTGTGCTGCGTGAAAAGACGTGCTGCGATTCTGTGAAATGCTGACCCTTCCCTCCTTCGTTATACTCCGCTAAACGAAGAACGTTTACAACCACAGGTTCATGATCAGGGCCTGTCATCACCTTTGTGCCACCAACCTGAAATAAGGAATGCAAGACTTATGTATTTGTGATCAATAAAATACAGAAAAGACTGGACGGCAATAAACAACAATTAAAATTATCGAGACAAAAAGACTGACCCTTTCTCCTCATTACAAATAAACCACCTTTGACGAAATGCCTACTGAACAAACAACTCGAGTAATTCAAAGGTGTTGGGAAGAGAAAACATAATGCTAAGGTCTGTTACAAGTCTGCATGCATAGTAAATACATCGGTAATTGTAGCTGGGAAATCAGTGGACACTCGGTCTCCATCAGATTAAAAACAGAGGAATTTAACCCCTCAGGATATTAAAGAACTACCCACAAGTGTGACTGAAGCAGATCAAGAGAGTTAGATTTTAAAATCTGGCCTTTCTGATATTCAGCCCAGGCAAAGAACATAGCTCCTTGCCGAGGACAAACAGGCTGCCCAGAGAGGCTGTGAAGTCTCCTTCTCTGGAGAGATTCAACCCCACCTGGATGCATCCCTGTGCCCCCTGCGCTGGGGGCACCTGCTTTAGCCGGGGGGGTGGGCTGGGGGATCCCCAGAGGGCCCTGCCAGCCCCCGCCGTGCTGGGATGCTGTGACAATTTAATCACATGGAAAGCTGGAGCAGTAAAGACCATACCGAAAGTACACCCAAGACAAGAACGACCCTTGTTACTAGATGGTTTTCTTTTGGTTTTGAAGAGTTTTTCTGATAAATCAGAAAGAAAATGTATACTCTTACAAGAAAAAAAAAATTTAAAAGTTACATTTTATTCCATCACAGAGATGGAATAAAATGCTGTGTTACATTACCACGGAGGCAAGCATTTGAAAGTTAAGCAGAAGCCTTAACATTAAAAGGAAAGTGCAACACTAGATAAGGAGCACAGTATTTCAGGGAGACCATACACAAAAGCAGCCACTGACAGGTCTAATTTTATAAACGGAACAACACGCTACAGGGCTTAAGTTCTTGTTATCACATTACTATTAACTGATCTCCTCCGAGAGGCACCAGGTGTTTTCAGAACATACTTCAATGTAACTGGCACTGGGTTTCTACAGGCACCTATCAATCTGACTACAGTGTAAATCTATTTGTAACTTTATCATGCAGCACATCGTGCATCGCACAAGACACACTGACGAGCTATAAAAACAAAGCAGCCCAGTGAGGCTGAAGTGGTGTCCCCAAAGCCAACACTGGCATGCCAGCAGCACAGCGGCAGAACAGATCAACATTTCCAAAACTGTGTCTGGGGATTGCATCTTATGTCTTCAGAGCTGTCAAGGAGAGAGGGTATTTGGTTCTTTTACCTCTTTACCGTTCCACACAAAGATGTCTGCTCCATCAGCCAGCCCAATGCCATCCAATGTCAGCTCATCTCCTAAAAAGGGGAAAATCATCAAGTTCTTCCTCTTGGCAAAACAGACAAGCAGGGTTGGCTGGTAAACTGAAGCTCGCACACTCTACTCTGGCTCAAGCAGATCACGACAAAAGCTGCTGCATGATCAGCGTTTACAGGGGGTACCCTACAAGGGTTCACTCACGTAGCAAGAGCGACGCAAGTGGGTACACAGCCCTACTACAGCACTCTCACTCAGTAAAGAGGGCTGCAGCACAAAGGTTTCAATTCAAGTTCCCTTGCGAACCGAGGCCTAAGTTAGCACTTGGCAAAGCTGCTTGGTCAGGATTACCTACACGAGATTTAACAGGGAATCAACAGATTTAAAACAAAAACGTTGGATTGAATAAACGGGTCGTATACCGTACCATCCCAGCCCATTCTTTGCAATACTAACACGTGTGCTGCAGTGTCTTTTACCTTCCTACCGTAAGTCAGAGTCAGATTTTGTACAAGTCATCGTCATTTAAAGACCTGTACTAACATCTGGAGGAATATTTACAGCAGCTACGAGTCACCGTATTTTAACATCAACAGCATAGAAAGCTGGGGTATGTTCTGGTAGAACCTCAACTTTCCGAAACAGACGACAAACTGTAAAATCCTAAAATGGCTGAATAGGCTTTTGAAGACAAACACCTAGATTTGCATAACAATGCAAAGCTGGATACAGAACCTATTATTTTGAAATACTAATGTACTCTTAATAAATTAATGTACTCTTTACGTAAGCATTTTCCTTTACAAAATTCCTACTTCAGCTCAAGTCTAACCTACATTTTTCTTTGATGTCGCCCTGGCTCCTCTCTTCTACCCTCTCCTCTACGTACTAGGTAAATATTACGAAAGCAAACATTCGCAAGCAAATCAAGGTGAACGTACAGACTGACGTATTTTTGTCAGCAAATGCATTTAACTTGCATAAGATCTGCAGTCTTACTGCACTTCACAACAGAGGTCACATATAAAAGTCCCCAAAACCCCTTCATTTCACTAATAAGAGTGTCCTAAATAACTTCACAGCAGAGGACTTGCATGTAAGTTTGAGTGTGAAGAGTGTTCAGTAATACACTTCTCCAAGACGTTTCACATGCAAAATCCTTGATGTCTGCAGTAAATACACACATAAATAACACGGAAGCCTTGTACGTATTAGAGTCTTACCATCAAGTAGCTGGTAAAGATGCAGTCCTGCTGGTAGAGGCTTGGCAATACTGAGGATCATGTCTCCTTCCCAAGATTCCAACATCTAATTAGGAAGAATAATTAAAAAAATACACACATAAACCACCAGCAATCGATAACTCACATCATTCAAAATCACAACTTTGCTGAAAGCTGTTACAGCCTGGCTCCCAAGCTCACTTTAACACTTAAGAAGTCACAGCTAATTACTTCAGCAAGGCTAGTAACACAGAAAGCAGCCAAGCATTTAGGGCTCCACCTTTCAGATTGGTCACCAGATAGACAAAAAGAAAGTTTCGAGTGGACACTAATCAAAGGTTGTGAGGTACAGGTAAAGCAAACGGTGTTTCCTGACATTATGTTAGCTTTGACTTGGACATCTATGAAAAAGCATTCTCCAAACTGTCATATTCCTTCAACACAGTAGAGAATAAATGCAAATATACCACATCCAGTAGCCAAACCAAATATTTAACTACCAATTTTCTTTTTTCTTAAAACTACTCTGATTATTTCCTTTGAAGGCCAGCTAGCTCCTTGAAAATACAAAAGGCAAATCCGTCCCAAACTGAAATAGTAAGAATAAGCCCAGAGTTCTGCAAAGTGTCAATCCATGCCCACATACATGCTGCCCAAATATAATTAGCTGAGGAGAGCTTTCAAGTCTACACAGTTAAAGTTCCATCAGTTGCATGGCTTCCTCAAAGCTTTCAGAACAGATCTCAAACCAATCTTTCCTTCTGTGTAAGCCCATATAGTTTTTAGCCCCCTAAAATTACATTTACCATTGACAATTTCTCATCGAGATAAAAATTGCGGCACAAATACATTTGTAAACGCTGGTGTAGAAGCGTTTGGGTTCATTTAACGTAGCAAATACCTGGAAGACTGATTGTCGAAGGTCTCCTAGTGTTTTTCTTCTATCAATAGTCAAATCCACAACACTCTCTTTCCAAGTAAGCGAAGGATGCAAAGCCCCATTGTGAAATTTATAACATGAGCTCAAATGGAGATGTAAATCAATGCCATTGTTTGCTGAGTCACATTCCGCTCTTTGAAAGAATAACACAATAATAAACCGGTGAATTCACCACCGACAAACGGCTAGCTTATCTCAGAGATGCTTCTGCGCAGTTGTCCTGGAACCAATACCCTCATGACTAAATTCCGTCATGTTTCCCCTCTCCGTCAAGAGGTATGCAAAGAGGCGCTCAAAGATGACAGCGATTTACACGCCGTACAATACAGAGCTAGCATAGACATCCTCCACATAAGCACCACGACAGTACGGCCCTGTGTGTTTCTACGCCTTGCTTCTACCTTTCTAAACAGAACGGCAAACTTCATCTTTAGGGATGTGGCGACTGCAGGGTTTTTTTCAGGCTGTGTTCCAGATGAGTATTCTGTTGAAATGCAGAGACAGAAAAACTGCATGGACACCGAGAGGGGACAGACACAGCCTTGCCTTTCTCCTTCACACTTGGTATCCAGTTCTACCAGCTAAATGTAGCAGCAGATATTCCCATTTCAAAAACAAAGGAGTGAAATTTGCACAGTAGAAAAGGTAACACACAAGACTTGTGTCACTTGCGTGAATCTGTATTTTGACAGCTTAACTGTGATTCAGGTGTATCACCAGTCCTGTGTGCTCCTCAAGAGAAGGACAGGTTTCACCCTGAATACTGTTAGCTCTTTCCTCCATGTTTCTGGCAAAGGATACCATTTATCTGTTGTTTCACAGTAAAGCAAGTCATTCCCCCTTCTCCCAGTGGAGAACTCCCTCTATAAACATAANGTTTCAACCTGAATACTGTTAGCTCTTTCCTCCATGTTTCTGGCAAAGGATACCATTTATCTGTTGTTTCACAGTAAAGCAAGTCATTCCCCCTTCTCCCAGTAGAGAACTCCCTCTATAAACATAATTAAGATAAACTTACTCTGTTCTCCTTCCAGAACTGCCCTGATTTTCACAAAAAAATGGTACAATTTTAAACTCTACGTAAGTTTCCCTTGAAGTTCTGTAGAACGCCTAGTTAATGCCACTAACACGGTGGCAGGGCACCAGTAAAAGCAGAATCTGGACACACAAGTTGTATTCCTCGATTAACCTCTACGACGTCGAATCATTTTAGTATGTGGCTCGACTCTATGAGTTTCTTTCGTTTTAAATCACTTTGGAGATCTGCAGATTAAGAATGCTGTTTAAGAGATTGGTACAGTTACATTAATATACCTCTTTTTTTGCAGCTCAGTATTAGCAGCATTCATTTCATTCAGAAGGTGTTCAGGAATTTGGTACCTTGGATTTCCTCGCGCTGCAACAAATAATATAGGCTAGTTTGGCCTCAGCTGCTTAAAGTGTGTTTCGGCAAACAAGAAAAGCGATCAAGATGAGACATTACAGTACGGCAATCATTGAAAAGTCAGAGCAATAATGCTGCATCCTTTCGTAATAAGACAAAATTAAGCTGCAGGATGATACAAAGAACAAACAAGTGCTTTTACCTCTTGCCATCAATGTTTCCCTAAGGGAAACCAGTACGTGAATGCCATTGGCAACAACTTTTATTCGTTACAGCAGGAGATGTTCTGCTAGTATTTGCGAAGCGTACTAGAAAAGAGTTAGTCTCAGCTATAGCCAATTAACTGGTCACTACCTCCTTGGAGGTAACCTCGTGTATCTTCACTTAACCCTTTTTTTCAAATAAGCGCTAGAAAGAAAATTGTATCTTCAATTCTTGAAAAGGACAGAAAGGCCTGACAACCTTTGCCCTCCAGAAAACAAACTGTCAATGAAGGAAGCCCCCAGAATATCAAGATGAGCTTTGTGTACCTTCAGGCGGCCTTTTTAACTGAGATTTTCGATAAAACAGCATGTAGGCACTCTCTTTACCCTGAAATTGTTTCTCAATGTCCTTCTCCTTGATTGGCTGGACTTTTGAATCATTCAGATCAAACCAATGGCAACCGGCAGAACTGTCCCTTAGCCTTGTAGGGTTTTTTTCCGAATTCCACTGGACATCATTCTTCTGAGGAGGGCTTTGGAGATCTTGTCCTTGAGAATCTGACTTAAACAGAAGCTTGTGTTTTTCCTTCAGACCAACCTTATTCTCGTCAGGACTGAACTGAAATATCTGAGGATGATTCTGCAAATACTGAAAGGAAAGCAAGGACAAGATGAAGATACCCAGTTTCAGATACAGCAGCCTGCACTAGCTACTTCATTCTCAAATTGATAAACGAACACCATCCCTGCAAACTTGGGTTTACGATGCTTCCTCCCGTATTTCCTCAGTTTAGTCAGAATAATGTCATCTTCCCACCACCACTTATCTGCCTGATCTTTTATATGCTGTTGCTGGCTTCTATTTCCTATACAACTTCAAACTATCATGCAAGAAATGGCAAAAGAATTCGTTTCAACATACGTGCATCACTAAGAATTAAATCAGACTAATTTCTGCATTTCAAGGGTTGCTTGAGAATCTGAATTTCAGCTTCAACCACAATCAAAAACTCATGTGATACTTCAAAAAGGGTAAAATAATTGTCGTGGAAACAGCATCGTTAGCTCTGTTCAAAAAAGTCAAACACGAATTTCCCACGTATAACACAAACGCTGAAGTTATTTTCTTTAAAGCATCAGAAAATACAATAACCAACTCAACAAACAAGATTTTACCAGGAATGTTAACTTTATGGNAGGGTAAAATAATTGTCGTGGAAACAGCATCGTTAGCTCTGTTTAAAAAAGTCAAACACGAATTTCCCACGTATAACACAAACGCTGAAGTTATTTTCTTTAAAGCATCAGAAAATACAATAACCAACTCGACAAACAAGATTTTACCAGGAATGTTAATTTTATGGATGTGCTCTAATCAACCAAAAAGTGGCACACGTTTTCAAAACCTCATTTCTGTTATGACTGTGAAAGAGATGCCAGNAACCAACTCAACAAACAAGATTTTACCAGGAATGTTAACTTTATGGATGTGCTCTAATCAACCAAAAAGTGGCACACGTTTGCAAAACCTCATTTCTGTTATGACTGTGAAAGAGGTGCTGTATTCCTCCTTTAATTCTCATCAGTGATTTTATGTTTAAGTGGTAGCAGTGTTGCTTCAGCTTCATCCGCAGACACAAGCGAAACAAGGTTCAGTAGGTAAGGTTAACTCTTTTATAGGCCAGCCAGATAGATGGAAAAACAATACAAGCTTTCAGGCAGACTATCCCTTGAGAATCTTGTCCCTGTTCCCCAGTCTGCTAATTTTTCTTGCAAACTTCTCTCACACATGCTCTATCTTGCTAATCCAAGGGCCAGTATTTTCAATTACCATCCCACTGACTATTCAATAGGAACATAAACGTAAAGTTACCTTAACAGTAAAAAACCAAATTAACATACATGCATATTACCTTTCGTAACGCTCCATATTGTTTTCGATATTTCTTATTCCAGGACACCCCTTTTGCCTCCAATAATTTCTGCCCTAATTGGTCCACAGGCATTTGTTTAGATTCTTCCTACGGAGAAATTAAGAACTAGGATAATGAAGGCTACAGAAGTCAAGGGACAACACAAAGAAGCCAACTCTGAAGTGCTTAAATCATTCCTGTTTAAGAAGCCGATGTAACATTACCTTTTGCAACAGCTTAGTTAAGCAACTTAAGAAATACCCAAAAAGAGCCGTTTTCTGTATGAAGAGCCACTGTTAAAGTCAGGTTAAGCTTCAAGTTTTATCTGCTTCACAATTAAGTTCAGAAGAGTTCTGTATGCTTAAACCTGCTCACTCTCGTACACACTAACCCCTTCTTCTAGGTTTCCCAACATCAAAATCGAAGCAATAAACTCCTTACATACCATACCTCTGATAAAATCCCTTTCAACACTGCCAATGGATTTTCTATTTCTTTGGCATTTTCAGTATCTCTTAAAGCCTGATCTTCAATCAGCCTATCCTCTTCTTCCTGTATAAGAAAAATAAGAGACACACAAATCCTGCTGTTTCACACCCAACTCGCAGTTTTCGATTATAGTCTGTACTAACATTAGCTTCCACAATTTGGAAGTGTGAAGGAAGTTCCGATAAGCTGCCTCTGCCACCTGCCGCGGACTGTATACTTTCATACAGAATATCCATCATCATTTCTTTTCACAAAAAAAAACAGGCATTTGTGTTTTTTACAAACTGCCGGCCAGAGCCAGCCACTAAAACGACCGCGCTAGTCTTGAGCAAAAGATATTAATTAATTTGGGAAAGAAAACACGAGCCAAATAACGTGAGATCCTTCGGCACATCGGAAAGCTAAAATCTGCAAATCTGCTACAAAATCTTGACAGAGATGGTACGCTGTGGAAAACTAGCCTTCTCAATGAGGTAAGAGACCAAACGCCCCACTAAAATATTAATTAGTTTGGATGCACGTTTCATCGACTAGCTCTTAATACTTTTCTGAACAATGAGACCTAACAAGCAAGGAAGAAAAGCCTTTACGACTCACTTGTAATTGCCAGTTTCCTAATTCATCCACATCTCTGATATAAACATGATAGTGTCCTCCATAGCAGCCACCTTTATGTATAATAACAGAGAAGAGCTCATACATGTACTCTGAATCATCCATTTCAGTCTTCGAAAAGAAAAACAGTAATAGTGACAATAACATGTATCAGTAAGTCTTTCACACAAGTACAGTTTTACACCATCAGCATAGTTTCAGGTATTTCTCAGTGTGCATTCGCAAGAGCGGAGGTTGAAACGGCTTTTCTGTGCTGGGGAATACAAGTACGGACTGACACAACCCAGGGACCAAGGCGCAAGCTTATTAAGCAACCTTTTAAGCACGATTCTGAACAATATTGGCAACTCGGAATTTAAAATAATGAAAACCTGATGCAAATAATAGAACATCTCGATCTGGTTGTTCATAACAAGGCTTATTTTGTTTAAAAGACTAGAGATAAAACAAGCAACACATTTATATACACAAACCAACTGGAAAAAAAAAGGCTTCCTCAGATGCAAACATTGAGAAATTTCCAAGCTTCGTTTCAGTAAGAAAACGTTTCAGTAAGTAACATTTGCAACGTTTCAGTAAGAAAAATGCCCTTTTCAGTAACTGTGCCTCTACCAAGTATATTCTTTAATATATTTTAAGGATCAAAAATTGTCATTGAGCAACGGCATAGCTTAGTTTATAATCAAAATATGTATATATGAATGTAAAGATGGATTCCTAATAAAAATGAAATAACTACAGGCACCTAAAACATATATAGCTGAATTTATACATGACATTATCAATGACAACACAAAATATAAATTCCTTTTAAGCAAAGATCGGATTAAGTTTTAGGTCATCATTACACCCTTTCTCCTTGTATAGCTACAAGGTATTTCCTACTCAGCTAGAATGTGGTCTTTTGGAAACAAACTGTAATTCCAAAAATCTGGAGCTGGGGGTAGAGCAGAACCCCACAGAATTTCTCGAATACCTTGCCCTGACAAAATGCAAAATAAAAGATAACTTGTCCTCGATATACCAGTTCTCTGCTGAGTATACAGAAACTTTAACAAACATAACATACAAACCTGCTCACAAAAAGGCCTCAGATTTATCTGGATGGGGAATGTATAGCAGCTCGTTTCCTTGTATCGTTCACACTTCTCAAAGTCGAAGTTAAATCTCAGGAGAGAAACGGTGAGAAAGGGCGGCAGCTTGCGTAGTTTAGCAGACTGTAAAACAATTTTAAAAAATTGTAAGCACACATAACAGAATAGTGCTTCTACCTTGTTATGGTCAACTCTTTTCAACAAAGTTTCGTTACAACCAGGCAGACGCAATCGGTGTCTTCATTTAAACGTCTTCCCTACGTCTCAACTTCCCTACCAACTAGGCATCCTAAAAGCAATCAAGATCCTTTCTGTTAAGCTCCACACCTTCCCTGAATGGTGATCACTAGTCCTACACTTCATCCTCCTCCAGAAAATGAAGGAGGACATTGCTCAAGTTCTAGTCAGTAATTACATTTCCATAGCCCGCATGTTCTTTGCAAGAGATTTTCTCAAATTTCACACTAAGAAGCAACTGTTTCAAACCCCTGGGTTTGTGCTTACGCATGAAGTCAGACGCTAACAGCATCTTCCCAGCAACTTTGCTCTTGGCCCCTTGCACAGCACCTGCTGCCACCGGTCCCACACTGACCCTGGGAGCGCAGAGAAAACAGCACAAACACTCAACCGCTGCTGAAAAGCAGGTGCTGGGGAAGAGCGGCACAGCTTCGTGGTAGCTTCGCCATTCCCAGATGAACAGCGGGCACTCAGCATCTGGTGCAGGCACTGAAGCCACCCGAGAGGGGTGAGGGGGGAAAAGTAGCTACAAATGAAGCTCAAACTACAAATGTAGCCTACACGCTTGCTTCTGCTGCAAGGAAAGGACCTCAGCTGAGGCTGGGGCTATTACTCTTCTGGCCCCTCTTGGTCACCTCCTCCAAGCACAGCATTTGTACGTCACCTGAGGTTTACTTCAATGACCTTTGAGGAGTTTTTGAGTTCTCTGGCGTTGTGTGACCCCAAGTATAGGTCAGGGCTCATACAGGCACAGTGTTTTCAAATGTGGAAGTCAGAAACGATCCTATCTGTGACACAACTAGCTCCGACATGTGTACATTATCTAGGAAGAGATCACTCCCACATGTATTTTGCAGCCTGCACCTGAGTGACTGCTGGGCTCCCTCCGAACGCAACAGAAACGGTCTGAAAAATGTCACCAGAATATATCACAGTGGCATCTCGCTTACTATCTGCCAGGCTGCTTGAAGAGAAGGGCCTTGACTAAGATCTGTAGGCTACAGTAAACGAGCACAACGCTGTGCCTGAGTGGCATGGGGTAGGTGTATCCTGCAAGCCACAGAACCACCAAGCAAGATTTAACGTCTCCCTCATTTATACAGGTGAGGATACGCAAGGCAGGAAAGCCAACATAACCCATTTTAGTAAGGAAGAATATTAAGATTGAACAACTTGATGCGTGAGCACATTGGGAACCCTGGTGTGAAGCAAAACCAACCATCTTGTAACACCTCTGAATGTAAGTCTAGATTCAATGGATGCGCTTCTGAGCCTTTCCAGTCTCTCCATCCAACGCTCTATTTGCAGAGCCACAACAGAGGGCCTCCCACAAACACACACATGAATTAAGAACCCCCCCGAATTAGGTATTCCATTTGCATCAGTTGTGAAGACCACATTGCAGAGCTTAGTGGCACAAATGATGTTACACGTTCTTCCAAGTTTAGCGTGAAAATCATACCGTATTATTAAAATTTGCTAAAGTTCTGGAACATGAGATTTTTCAACTACTAGTATCTCTAGAAGCCAAGACAAAAAAAGGAAAAGAATAACATCCAAAGACCCCCAGAGTACTGAAGGGAGGGGGAAATGGAGCGGGTGGGTATGGGCCACCTTGTCTGAAACAGGCTAGGCGTGGGCACGTGGTCCCATTGTTAGGCAGCTGCCACCAAGCCTAGAGTGACCCAGCTGGCACCTCACTTGCTGCCACCCCTCACTATAGTCTACCGTGATCACGCGCATGGTGCCAGCAGGGCCGCAGAGCCACGAGCAGCAGTCATGCTGACACAACATCCCTCCTTCCCACTGCAGCCACCCAGCACAGCCCCTCTCTCTTGAGGGTTTCCATTCACACCCCGCCATCCCCCAGCTGTGTGACTTCTTACCCAAGTTCAGAGTTCTCTCTGCCTTCTTGCATGCAACAAACACATTTGAGGGGTAAGCAACTCTTATCTCGCACTCCCTTGAACCCAGCAAAGTTTAACTCAAACAAGCCCTTATAACCAAGCCACGTGAGGCACCGGTAACTGTTCCTGAACTCCTGAGTCACCGATTAACTTTCCCTGTTCTCAGCTTGCCTTTGCACCCACTCCCTTCCACGTCAAGAGTGCTGCAAGGTTTGGATTGCACTCATTCTGCTGCAGCGGAGTCGCAGCAGTAGGCCAAAGAGCTCTGCTGTTGTGAACATGGCAGAACATGTCAGAGTGCACTAATGGCCGTCTGTGTCTGTTTCCTCTTTATGACAAACAGGAAAAAGGAGCAACTTTTCATGAAAAACCCACGACATGAAAACTTAGCACAGAACAAAACCAAACACCTCTTTGTATCATCCTGGAAAAACGCAATTCAAAGACCTACAACTCTTGTAAAGCTCTCACTAGGCTGCCCTTCCCTGGCTAAGTNTGAAAACTCAGCACAGAACAAAACCAAACACCTCTTTGTATCATCCTGGAAAAACGCAATTCAAAGACCTACAACTCTCGTAAAGCTCTCACTAGGCTGCCCTTCCCTGGCCCTGGCTAAGGGGACAGATGACCAGACACACAAAAAGTCTTTAATTCAATTACTTTGTTGGGGAAACCAGTCCAAACTGTTGTAAAACAAAACAGGGGCAGGCTGTCAACACAAGGATGCTGCAGGCCGCACTGGCGTATGGACAGTAACCAGTGTTAACAGCCAGGCCACCATTCAACAAAGCACTCGGGCTTACATACACAACTCCTCTGGAGGATACCAACATCAAGTGTCAAGAAGCTGAAGCTTTCCCAAGGTGCCCAGGGGTGAAGGCAGGGAACTAGGCAGACAAAGGAGTACCGCAGCCTGGATGTCCCTGAGCTCCTCCAGACCACTCCCAATAAACCCCACAGCCCTAACGTCAGGTGCAGCAGAGGCGTGCGAATGAGGCAATACACTCGAAACCACATGCCATCCCATTCACCACTGGCTTGATTAAAGGCTGCAGCAACACTCAAGTCAAGAAATGAGTCATATGAGCTTTTCTTGACATAGTTGCTGCTGTTTTAAGAAACGGGTGAGATTTTGGCATCCTCGTGTTACATACCGTCTGATTAAAGATACAGGGTGTTTTTAGTTTGGAGTCAGAGGGTGGGCACAGCAATATAAACAAAGTTCCTAAACATCAACAAACTGAACATTGAGAATCACCAATGCATTACCTTTGAAGCTTCAACAAGTTTATCACAGGCTCCGCATCGATACAAGTTCTCATTTTCAAAGTACTCTTCTTCTACATACATGTTCCACAGGGCCTCCTCCAAGCCAGCAACACCCTTTACCGCCACTGTTAGGTCTAAGAAATCTTCCTATGCAAAAGTACAACAAAAAAATAAGGTAGTAAGTGGTGTAAGTACACGATACATTAGAAAGATACTCATCCCATTCACCACAGCAGATGTAAGCATTCATTTTGTTTTCATTGCTAATGGGTAAATATCCCCATACAGCCACAGAAGATAAAATAATTTTTTTTAAAAAAAAGCTTCTTTAAATANCACCCTTTACCGCCACTGTTAGGTCTAAGAAATCTTCCTATGCAAAAGTACAACAAAAAAATAAGGTAGTAAGTGGTGTAAGTGCACGATACATTAGAAAGATACTCATCCCATTCACCACAGCAGATGTAAGCATTCATTTTGTTTTCATTGCTAATGGGTAAATATCCCCATACAGCCACAGAAGATAGAATAATTTTTTTAAAAAAGCTTCTTTAAATGACAAACAGCATAAAAGACTGTAAAGATATGTTTTACTGTTGTTAGCTCACTGTTCCGCTCTCCACTAACTACATCTACTAAAGGCAACACTTGCCGACTCAGAAAATGCAGTAAGACTTGATTTTTACCTCTGAGTCACAGCCTGATGTAGGTGGTTTAGAAAATGCCAGCCAAGAGGTAACAACAGTCACTCATAATTTTCAAGCATTTTCAAGTCTGCAGCATCCTAACCAATACCCACTGCCTAGATTCAACAAGGCCACCAGTGACACTCAAGAAAGGTGCCATTATTTCTTGGAGTTTAAAAAAAAACAAAACAAAAACCATTTTAAGTATCTTCAACAGACTGAACAGAAAGCTATCCTGGACAATCGTCTTTACGGACGATACGGAAAATGGCTTTACCTGTCTCTCACTGATATTCTTGCATTCTTTACAAACAATCTGGTTGACAACAATCCCATGGTACAATCGGTTGATGAGGTCGTGACCCGAAGTCCCCACAAGGGAAGTTTCCAAAGCACTGAACAGAATTCGATTTAATTCCTGCACATCATGCTGCCTCATTTCCTGCATGATGAAAAAAAAACAAACTTGAAGAAATAAAATGCTGCCACCTGCTTTGCTTATTGCTTAAAAGCAATATATATTAAGTGTGACAAAGAGAGCTGCCTCAAAGACTACCCATATATTTACTAGCCTGTGTAGTAAACTACTACCTTTATTATTATTTGTTATTCTTAATTAAATTATGCTCTCCCAGTAGCTACAAGTACATAAACTACAACCCACACAAGACACTTACACTTAGGTAGCTTTACACTAAACTCTAAGATGAGTTACGCAGTTCAATTTAGGTAAGAATTAAGTATTTGAGGAGAATAATCCTAATGGCTGTTGCAAAAACATTCCTGTAAAAACAAAGGAAAAGACACTGAAAATGTATCTGAACAGAACAATTTGCTTCTGTTGCTCGCCTTAAACAACTGGCATGTACTTCATGGGGAGATACAACAGTATCCAACAATAGCAGACCCAATTCAATGCTATCTCCACAGCCTGAAGTGTTTTAAGACCACTTCTTAAGTGTCAGACTTCAAAAAAAATAATCATCTCCATTCAGCAAAAAGTTTATCAATGATGGTGTCACTGACGGCGATTTGTACCTCATGGCTGTTCCACCCAAAGCTCTCAGTAAGGTCTGTTGTAGATGCAGCTTGCTGGTCCAAGAGCAGAAGCTGAGCAAATAACCGTTGAAGTTGTAATGGAATTATTCGAACCTAGAAATAAAAACCAAAATATACCCCAACAGATCAGAAAGAGTCTTCAAACCAAGCAGTTAAATAAAAAGAAATATAATTTGGTACCAAACTTGTAATGAACCACCACTGTCTATGGCTTTCATAACACAGATTACCCAGTTCACATGAAAACATCAGTCAGCCTTGGTTCTCAAAAGTCTACGCTACCTCACCATACTCAGNTGTCTATGGCTTTCATAACACAGATTACCCAGTTCACATGAAAACATCAGTCAGCCTTGGTTCTCAAAAATCTACGCTACCTCACCATACTCAGCTTGACCCTAGCTGGACGCCAGGTGCCCACCAAGCTGCTCTATCACTCCCCTCCTCAGCAGGACAGAGAGGGAAGGAAACAAGATGGAAAAAGACCTCGTGGGTCAAGATAAAGGCAGTTTAATAAAGCAAAAGCCGTGCACAGAAGCAAAGGAAAACAAAGATTTATTCTCCACTTCCCATCAGCAGGCAATGTCTGGCCCCTTGCCGGGAAGCAGGGCTTCAGTACGCATAGCAGTTGCTCCAGAGGACAAACATCCTAAATCCCGAACGCCCCTCCTTCCTCCTCATTTCTCCCAGCTTTTATTGCTGAGCAAACATCATATAGTATGGAATATCCCTTCAGTCAGTTTGGGTCAGCTGTCCTGGCTGGGTTCCCTCCCAAGATCTTGCCCATTCCTAGCCCACTGGGGAGAGGAGCGGGGGAAAAGCTGGAGAGACAGCCTTGACGCTGTGTGAGCACTGTTCAGCAGCAGCCAAAACACTGTTGTGTTATCAACACCTTTCTGGCTTCCAAGACAAAGCACAGCGCTAGGAGGGCTGCTGTGGGGAAAGTCAACTCCATCTCAGCCAGACCCAATACACTGAGTCAAATACAGTCATGGAACGTATGTTTTGCAATAAAGCAAAACTGAAATTAACCATCACCACCACAGTAAAAAAGGACACCTTTCTCTGATATTTTTCATAATACTAAACCTTAAGAACTTGGCTACAAGACATCACGACATACAGATTTAACACGCGCTACTCCTTGCTCAGTAAAGCGTTTGGCAGTGTGGTGGAGCGAGATGGGAAGGAGAATGGTTAATGCCAACAAACTTGATCAGCTACCTGTATTTATCGGTGGCTTACAAAGAAAAAAAAAAATTCAAGCAAACTCTTGTGTCACTTTAACCTGAGAACTAAAGAATGAAATTCTGTAGTCAACTTTAGTAAGCAGTTTCATAACAAAGATGAAACTCCAGTCTCATACCATCTTGTGCACGGGCAGGTTGTTAAACCTTCGGAGACCCTCAGCGCAATCACCTAGGTTGCACACATATTTACATTTTGTTTTTTTCTGGTGACAAATAAGTGGCAGCACTGCAGCTTTAATTACAGAAGAGAAAAATCATTAAAAAGGACTGTACACAACTTAGGATTGCTCCTGCTCCCCTTGAAGACAAAATGATCTCTGCTATCAATTTCAGCAGAAACAAGCTCAATGTCTTACTTTTGAAGCAAAACCTTATGGCACTGAAAACTTACATCTGTGTGCAAAATCGAGTATCAGCCAACCAAGCTGTCTTTCCGTATCAAAGTCAGGCTTCCATTCACTCTCATGAAAGGCTTCATGCAAATTGAAGCAATATTCTTCCTAATCAATATTCAGCAGTGACTAAGGACAAGAACACTTTAAATACCTTTGCATCTGGTTTACTGCCATCATCCAGAGTCCCAAGTTCTTCAGGTCCTAGAGAGAACAGCGCCTCTGTAATTGTAAAGAAAACCACGTATTTACAAAAAGACACCATCTCCTCTTTAAAGATTTGTTGTATTTTAACTATCAAGCATCATGACGCTGTTCTTTTTGGCAAATTAAGACGTTAAACAACATTTCTGAACACCAGCCATCCTTGCACCTGGTTCAAGCTAGAACAACAAAGCACGGGCAGGAGTGAACGTGTTTAGATGGCAAAATACGTGTTTTTTCAGGAATAGTAGCGGTTACATTAAAAACAACGAGCGACGCTTTATAGACAGGGGTAACCTCTCTTATTTACACAAACTGTAACTGTCCACCTATAAGAAAAGGCAATGTTTACTGTCCTTACATTTTGTGCAGAAGTGACAATACTAATTTTACAGACTGATAGCTCTGAATATTTTGTAACAACCTCCTCAAAGTGAACGGAAATAAACTCTTCCTGAAAACAACCTGTGTTTGTGGTTTCTTTAATAAATAACTAGAAATGCAAGTCACCCTAAAGTATCAATTCCAACAAGAGGATTTAGAACACGTTACCTCTAAACTCAGGTGTGAAAAGCAGAGTCTGAAGAAGGGAATTGAGGTAGCAGGTCCCACCCTGGTTTTTGATACCGCTTAGGTTGGTGAAATCCCTGGGAGCTGGAGGCTCAGAATCCCTGGGCTTTGATTTCTTCCCTTTTCCACGATGATTGTTTGAAATTAAGGAAATATCCTCTTCAAATAAGTCCCCAAACATTGTGAAGGCAAAACGGTCCTTAAAGAATAATGAAAGAATCTATTTACTCTAAAGAATGCAATTGAATCCATCCGCCTTTAATCCTCCAAGATGAACCTTTCAGCTCTGCCTGAAGAATTTCTTTGCAACTTTTTTCATCTCATTCTGTTCATTCTAAAAATGAATGTCAGATCATACAAAAGTGTGCACTACCATAACAAACAAAGAAAAGAGTGAATTAAAAGCATTTATGTTAGCACAGGTCCAAATAGACTTTTAACTACAATCAAATATATCACATTTGAATTTTGCATAAGAAAAAACGTGCATAGCAAAATGATTACAGGTGTTCAGAAGGACCTACTTAACCTGTGCTCGAGTTGCTGTTTCCTGCAGGAAAGGTAAGAAAGGCCTCTCAAGCTCATCAAAATCCCCATGCTGTCCCTCAACAAATCCATGTCCACAAGTAACCTGTCTCTATATCGGCCAGTTCGGATGGGAGGACCGTAATAAACAGTCAAAAATACAGCGATACTTTATGAAAACATTATCCAGATGTTTGAGCCAGAAACTCAATGACAACTAATTCTTCTTATAGGAATTTTTTCAGTCCCTTCTGGAAGCCCTGCAACATCTTAGCACATACCAGCGCTCCCAAAGTAAGCTCCCTGTTGTTTTGTACTCACCACCCCGTAATTTCATTTGGTATGCTGCAGCTCTTGTATTAGCCACTAGTAATCAACGAGTTATGCTGAAGCAGTGAATAATCACTCCCCTACCTACCTCCAATCCACTTGCCAGTTTACAGATCTTTATCATATTCCACTCAAACATCTCTTAAAGACAAAAGCCTCCACAAAGACATAATCTACAACTGCAGCTTGTTCCCTGTCTTCAATTATCCTTATCCACCTTCACCAAACCCCTTAAACTTCTCCTTTACCTGTTTCTGAGGCGAGAGGATCACATCTGCCCACAATGTTCAAGACGTGGGCAAACCACGGCCATATATATATATATAAAAAAACCTTTTACTTTTACGTATTTTTATATACATTTTTATATACATGACATACATAAATATATAGGTTTTATAATAAATAATAATGCTCTAGTTTGCTCCCTTTTTGTACAAGTGCTGAGCACTAAACTGCTTCAAGCAATATTTATTATTACCCCAAGGTCTCGCTGTCGTATGTTCACTTCCAAGCCCAGCACTATATACACACTTCACAGAAATGCGTACATACACACACACAACCATAAGGTCGTGATCGCCGCTGCCTCTCTTTGCGCTCACCCGCGGTTAATACTACCTGCTACTGTATCACTCAGCCACCAACGAGCATGAAGACTTTGAAACTCCGCTTGTCTTTAGTGCAATGTATCAGTTCATTTCACAAGAAAAATTAATCGCCTCAGCATTCACTGTTTTTTTCCCCCGGCCATTTACAATACACTGAACGCAGGCCCTAGCAAAGATACAAGGAAACACCCCCTCACTCCCCTCTGTAACAGCTGATCTTGCATTTCCTATCTTTTAGCCAATTATTTAATCAAGCAACAACTTTCTTCTCCTGTGTCAGCTAAATGTCTTTAACAGCCTTCAGCAGCAAACCTTTATCTGATAAACACCTTTTGAAAATCCAATCGTAGTTGATAGCCCCCCATTCAACCAACCCATAGATCTTCAGGCATCTCCTAAGACTCTTTGTACAAAATAGCTTTACATTTAGCACACTTTAGTCCCTCCCACAGTAGAGCAGTTTTTAGGCAAAAGGCTATGCCCAGAGCTATGAAGCAGTATGGCAGTGTTCGCTCTGCTTGTTTTATAATGCTTCCTCAGCACTTCATACATTTCCCCTTACAACCCCCCACAAAATAAAATTACGTGGCTGGAGATCCTTCTTAATGAACACAGACAGGGGAGAAATTATTTTGATCTCTTTGCATTATGTTTTTCTCCTCTGAATGCAGCTCTTATACCTTGATCACCTAAAAAGCCCTCCAAAAATCTGTAAAGGCCCCACCTCCCACACTTCAAAACGTAATTACTAGGTTTAGCACTCTTTCCAAACTGTCTCACAGCCTTCATTAATTTTTCCAGCTAGGCATGCTGCACTTTAGCATTTAACCATTGAAAGATTACAACAGTTCCCGTTTTCCTTATCAAAATACATGACAGCTTGCTCCTAACAAGTATGTTTGCCATAAGAAGGCGCATATCTAGGAGACAGCGATCATCTCGCTGACAGCCTGCTGCGCCCACCCACCGCTCCAGAGAAGCACTTCAGCAGGACAGCGCCAAATCCTCCCTCGCTCCTTCTTTCAGGCTCCTCAATGTACTGCTGCTAGCAGCTTCCTCCCCTTAAAAATCACACAGTGATACAGATTAGAACGAATCTCTGGGTGATGTCTCTGGTCCAAGGCCCTCACGAAGCAGGGCCAAGTTAGAGCATATCGCTTATTAGAGCCTAGCCCTGCCAAAGCTGGAATAACTCCGTGAGAGGAGATCCCAAAGAGAGTTGGGCAGAGAGGAACCTGATGAAGTTCAACAAGGGCAACTGTAGGGTCCTGCACCTGGGGAGGAACAGCCCCACGCACCAGGACAGGTTGGGGCTGACCTGCTGGGGAGCAGCTCTGCGGAGAAGGACCTGGGGGTGCTGGGGGACAGCAGGGTCACCGTGAGCCAGCCATGGCCCTCAGGGCCAGGAAGGCCGAGGGTGTCCTGGGGGGCATTGAGGAGAGCGTGGGCAGCAGTGGAGGGAGGGGATCCTGCCCCTCTGCTCTGCCCTGGGGAGGGCACATCTGCAGGGCTGGGTCCGGTGCTGGGCTCCCCAGTTCAGGAGAGACGGGGAACGGCTGGGGAGAGCCCAGCGGAGGGCAGCGAGGGTGGTGAGGGGAGTGGGGCATCTGTGCTGTGAGGAGAGGCTGAGAGCCCTGGGGCTGTTCAGCCTGGGGAGGAGAAGGCTGGCAGGGGATCTCCTCAGTGCTCATCGATATCTAAAGGGCGGGTGTCCAGGGGACGGGGCCAGGCTCTTTCCAGTGGTGCCCAGCGCCAGGACGAGGGGCACCGGGCACAAACTGGAGCCCGGGCAGTTCCCCCTGAGCGTGAGGAAGAACTTGTTTGGCGTGAGGGTGCCCGAGCCCTGGCCCAGGCTGCCCAGAGAGGCTGTGGGGTCTCCTTCTGCGGAGAGATTCAACCCCGCCTGGACGCGTCCCTGTGCTCCCTGCGCTGGGGGCACCTGCTTTAGCGGGGAGTGGACTGGGGGATCCCCAGAGGGGATCACAGCTCCTGCCGTGCTGGGATGATGTGAACCCCCCCTACACCCCCGCCCCACATTCCTTGTCTCCGATGGGCACCTCCCGCCTTGGGACCTGGGTCTGGCACCTCTCATCCCCCCCCAGCCCCTCCTCCCCCGACATCCCTGCTCTCCACCGCGCCTTCCCTTCTTCGGGCCGAGCTCAGCCGGCGCCCCGCTGCCTCTCTCCGCCTCCCCTGTGCTCCACCTTCGGAGCCTCCACGGGGTCGGGCCCACCCTTCAGGCGCTGTCTCACCGGCACCGAGGACGGGGAGCGGTGCCCTGCGCCTGCCGCCCGCGCCCCGGCCGGCCCACAGCACCGGGCCTGGCGGGGAACACCCCCCGCCGCCGCCCATACCGCCTCACTCCTCAGAGCCCGCACCCGGGCCGGCGCCGACCGCCATGTTGGGTGTGGCGCCGCGCAAAGCACGCCGGGACCCAAAGTGCCTCCCGCGCCACCGGGACTTCACGCACCTTCCAAGGCCCGGAGAGAGAACGGGCAAGCGACGGACGCCTCCTGGAACGGGCGGGAAGGACACGGGCAACGATGCGAACCGAAGACCGGCCGGCAACGCGGCGCCGGGGCGCGCACAGCCCGGTGGGAGTCGTAGTGCGGGCGCCGGAGCCGCACTGCCTGCTGGGAGGGCCGGCCTCCCCGCAAGGCCTTCTGGGGGCTGTAGTTTCCCGGCGGCCGAGGCGCATGGCGGGAGTCAGGCTGCTGGGGGCAGGGGTCGCCATGGAGACCCCCGGGGCCTGCGCTGCCTCGCCAGCCCGGAGGACGCCCGGCTCCTGCTGGGTGGTGGCCCTGGCAGGGGAGGACGGCAACACCAACACGTCTCCGCCATCACCGTAGCCCTCTCGGGGTGCCACCGCCAGGGACAGGCCCCCCTGAAGCCTTCCAGAAACCTTCACGAGGGATGAAGCTCGGCGTAGCAGCCTTGCAGCACAAGGGCTTCTGCTGCAAGGAAGGGCCCTCACGGAGCCCGGCGCTGCTCCTCCGCCCACCCCTCCTGGTCCGGTTCCCTCCCGGGTGTCGCGTGGCTCCGTGGAGCGCAGGCCAGGGCTCATCCTGGTGCTGGGAGCGCAAATACGGATGAGCCTGGCCACTGATCAGAGAAGACCGCCTGCCTCTTTGAAACAAGGTGTTGGCAGCCGCCTTCCTAACGCTGCCACCAAGCCTAGAAAGACCCAGCCGGCACCTCGCTTGCTGCCAGCGCAGACTCTCGCTGTGGTCTGGTGTGGTTGTGTCGGTGGGGCCACGGGCAGCCGTCGTGCTGACACAACGCCCCTCCTTCCCGCTGCAGCCACCCAGCGCAGCCCCTTGCCCTTGGGGTTGTCCATTCCTCCCCCCGCAGCCCCCAGCTATGCAGTTTCTTACCCAAATTCAAAGGTCCTGCTGCCTACTTGCACCAGTGATCATGTGCGAGAGGTGAGCAACACTTATCTCGCACTCCCTTGAACCCGGCAAAGTTTAACTCATCAAGAAACCCTTGCCAGATAACCAAGCCAACTGAGGGAGTTGCTGGCAAACTCTCAAACGCTCAGAAACGCCTCTGAGTCAATGATTAACTTTACCTGTCCTGCACTTGCTTTTGCACCCACTCCCTTCACGTTAAGGGTGCTGCAAGGTTTGGATGGCAAAATTCATCCTGCTGCAGAAGGGAGGGGAGGACAGGACATTTCCCTAACAGCTGCCTGCTTACCCCTCTGTAGCAAATGGCGGGGTGCCAGAAAAAAAAAATCCAAAACACCTTTAAAAAACATAAAAATCAACCTTTTCATGAGAAAATGCTGTTTACTAAACTGGTCGTTTTTCCAACAATCCAAGCGCGGTTTATATAAAGCTGGAAATAATAACATGTTTCAGTTATTACTCATCTTTTTTTTTCCTTACAGTTTATAATGACATAAAAGATTCTGACAGTATTTTTTTCACTTTTACCTCAGAGCTTCTCCCCCTGCTCTGAAGCTCAACTCTTTTGTTTTCTGAAAAGTTTTCAAGTGCCTGAGAGACAAATGCATTTTGCCACTGACTCAGTAGTTTCCCTAAAAAAGGAAAAAGTTACCGACATTGGTAAAGCAGGAAAAAGAAATGAAAAGGCTGACAGGAGCACATGCAGAGAACGATACGTAATTAATTTCATTGCATTGACCGTAGTACGGAAGGGAGAGAAAAGAAGTCATGGGCCAGAGGGACAGGGGCCGCATGGCTCTAAAGATCCTGCGTTTCATTATTTTTCCATGTCACGGTGCTGTTTAGGCATCTAATCTTTTCGGCATCGATAATGTCAAAAGCAATGCTGTGAAGCTCTCGCAAACCCACACTTGTGCTGAAGCTGCTCGTTAGCTCAGACCTGAGTCTCTGCTGAACTGTCCAAGCCATGCAGCATTGGGGAGGGGGGGAGTAGTGGTCGTTAAACCACATTTACTGTATGTTTATATCTGGCCTTTAATTGGTGTATAGGCAAGTGGTGAGGAGTTTTCAACCGCTTGAGGGCCATCTCGTAGGCTGTGAAACAACTGCATTGCCGCTCTGAAGCGAGAACCTCGGCTTCAGCTTCACAGATGTCTGCCTCAGCCACCAGGTCAGCCTCTCTCAGTGTCTCTTCTTGGTGTCATCGTTGACAGTTGAGATCCCTTCTAGCTCAGATGAGTCGATTCATCTGCCCTTGCCCCTTATCCTGAGGGTCTCCTGTCCTCAGAGAAATTATCTGAACAGCCGTGTCTACAACCGCAATGAAATTTGTTGAGGCTGTTTTCATTTGTTACTGTGGTGGTGGAGTTGTTCGCACCACACTTGCCTTCTCTCGCCCCGGCCAAGGGGTGAGACAGGACACATCAATTATCAGGAGAGAAGTCCTAAGAAATCTGACTAGCATGTTGCGGAGCTAGTTCTCCATTGAACACTGAGGAACTCCAGTGACTCAGCATGGGAAAGGGTGACCTCACTTGGCTTTACAAGTAATGAGGAAAAAAANCAGGACACATCAATTATCAGGAGAGAAGTCCTAAGAAATCTGACTAGCATGTTGCGGAGCTAGTTCTCCATTGAACACTGAGGAACTCCAGTGACTCAGCATGGGAAAGGGTGACCTCACTTGGCTTTACAAGTAATGAGGGAAAAAAAAACGAACCACCCACCACTTAAAGCAGTGAATCATTAACTAGAAGATTATGACAAAACAGCACAACTGAACGGATAAACCAGTTGGCTTCCTTCAAAAGCATCTTGAAGCGACAGCCTGAATGAGAAGACTCTTCCACCGTCTGTACTCTGTCCACAGCAACATGACTTTGCCACTTTGCTGTGCCTGGATTTTTATCCTCCTCCTGCCTGGCCTCTCAGATGGAGGGAAACTCCTGGTGATGCCCATGGATGGAAGCCACTGGCTTAGCATGGAGCCAGTGGTCAAAAAGCTCACCCAGAGAGGACATGAAGTGGTGGTGCTTATACCAGAAGTAAGCTGGCAGATGAAAAAGACAACGGCATACGAGGTGAAAATGTATCCCGTGCCTTACACACTAGAAGATCTGAATAATTCCTTTTATGAATACGTTGCCGCTCACCTGAAGGAGCTGCCTTTCCCATTGAACACTCTGGCGCTATACAACAGCTCAGTGCATGTTTTCCATTTGCTCTTTTCTCAGTGCAAGAGTCTGTTCAGCAGCAAGGAGACCCTGCAGTACTTGAATCAAAGCAACTTCGATGCCATCCTAACAGACCCCATCTTTATGTGTGGAGCAACAGTTGCTAATTATTTTTCTCTCCCATTTGTGTTCTTCATGAGAGGGTTTCCTTGCAACTTGCACTATGACATACCGCAGTGCCCAAGCCCTCTGTCCTACATCCCGAGACTATTTACCTTCAACTCGGACCACATGACATTTTTGCAGAGAGTGGAAAATGCACTCATTTACCTCCTGGAGCCTGTGTACTGTAACGGTTTCTACGAAGACGCCATAAAATTTTCCTCCAAAGTTCTTCAGAGAGATGTATCCCTGGTAGACCTCCTGAACTCTGCTTCCATTTGGCTTCTGAGATTTGACTTTGTGTTTGAGTACGTCAGACCAGTGATGCCCAATATGGTCTTTATTGGAGGTATAAACTGTGCTCAGAGGAAACCGCTGTCTAAGGTATGTTCTTAGTCCTCCAAATTATAACATTTTGCCAATTAAATGTGATTATATCATTTCTGGAAGTCTATTGCTATTGAGTTATTTTATTTCTGGTAATGATTTAATACAGCCAGGTTTTGGCAGTTGTTTTCCAGAGGCTGAAATCAAATTACCTCGATGGAGGCAGATGACATATTTGAATTAATGAAGGTTTTCTGACAAGTCCAACAAAAAATGGACTTCATCTGCCAGCTACAAATTACTGCCCTCTGTGAACATATATTATTCACCAACCAAACACAGTTTTGATTTGATTTTCATGGAGTTTGACGCGTATTTCTTTCACCTGACCAAAACCCTAAAGACCACGTTCTGAGAACTGTCTTTTGTTTCTAACTCTAGGCTCAGTAAAGTAGAGTTTATTTGCTTTGGTTGTGTTTTCATGGCATATCGTTTCGAAACTGGCTGTCTGTGTTGAATAGTTTCTGTTTGTCGACCAGACCAGGGTGAAACACAAATGACATGTTGAAAGGGGAAGAATTAATCTAAAATAGTGTATTCGGTGAAAGACGCTTGTATGCAAAACTCACATAACTTTTCACACCCATTTCTTGACATTTGCTTTTACCAGAATTGTTCTGCAGGGTTTTTAAAGCTAATCTAGAAATTTAAATCCATTTTGATAGTTACCGTATAGTCTCTAAAACGATTAATAGCACTAGACATTTCTTTCCAGACACAAAGCAGGACACAATTTGCTTTCCTATGAAATTACTCCCTCACTTCTGAATTGCAGTCACACGGTATCGCTGCACAATTGCAGTACAGTATCTTTGACCTGAAGGGTTTTTTTTCCTTTCTTCTTTCAGATTTCTTTTCTATGCTCTGACAGGCTTATGCAGAGTCCACTGAACGTAATAAAGGCAAATAAAGAATAATATTCTAAATTAAAATATTAGAATAATATTATAAATAAGGCATTCTCTCACGTTAGGCTCCAGACAGTGGCGCTTCATAGTTTGAGATTTAAGAGGCAAATTCTTGCTGGCTGTGTGACACAAGCCTTTACTTCTATTATCTTGAGGGCCTCAGAGCTGCAAACAGTTTGTAGCTTGCCACAAGGGCAGAGCCATCCTGCCCTCATTTTATACCTGGCATCTCCCATCTTCACAGCGTCTTTTGGTGGAAATCACGTTCCAAACCTTGAAAAACCTTGGGTGCCTTCAGTCTGCCTTTCAAGCACATTTTCTACAGAGAGCAGAGGAATTTCTCCTATTTCACTTTGAACAGCGCCCAGCAGCAAGGCAATAATGAGTGCAAACAAATGTAGAGTGAGTCATAAGGGGAGAAAAAAAAAAATCTACCTATCCATGCACAGTGGTAAGCCCTGGGCTGATCATTGCTGTTCAGAAGTATACGATAAGAACAGATAGTTCTCCAAAACGCAGTAGCCCATTGTTTAAAGGACAAGAAAACAAAAAGTTAGGACGACTAGGAAAGGGAGAGAGAACAAGAGATTCAAAATGCAGTTTCTTTTCTCAGACGAGGAGCTTAAGCCACAAACCTTTCTGTTACACCACTTGCCATAGTTTTGCACAGGCGGAGAAACGGGGCGTCGTGGCCTCGTTCCAGAAGCGGGCTCCTTTCTGCCGTACCTGACATGGCCCCGGGGGGTACCTGCTCTGGAGCTGAAGGCATCAGGGTGCCGAGGAGCTCGAGCTCGCTCGTGCCTGGGAATTAAATCCCAAGTTCCTTGACCCTCCTGAGCCATTAACATCATCCACAGGCCGCAGTCTCAGAAGGGGTGGGAGAACATGGGACCACAGGACTGGGCCTGGGGGCACGCAAACGGCACTTAGTCATTGACAAAGACAACCCCACCGGCTGCCTCAGGCTGGAATTCCTCTTGCCCTGCACTTTGCGTAGCCATCCATCTCAATATCAATTACATGTTCATTACCAGACACATAAATCCAGTTGCCAAGTCACAGCGTGCCTGGAGGTTTAATACAAGGCTTGCGGGAAACCAGACCCAAGGTCTCGGCTGAGCAGAGGTCCTGTGCCAGCCTCATCCTCTAATGACTCCAGAAGTACCTGAAGGCGGATAGGGTAAGTGGTCCCTCGTTAGGGGTACATTGCAAATGAACTCAGCTGTGAGCCCTGACACACTTGGATGAGTACCTCCTCCTTAGCCAAAGTTAACACAAAGCTGCTATTTTGGGCAGCTCAGACAAACAAGAGTTCATATGACTCGATCAAAGCAAAGTTCAGAAATATAAGCTATAGCAACCTTTCGAAATTGTTCCTGTTTTTTGTTGTTTGTTTTTTTTTTTTTTTTTAACCTAAACCACAAATTACTCATTTAAACAACGGGTTAACTTAAAACATTAAAATAACCCCAGATTTAAGTAGGTAGCTACTCAAGTAAAGGAGAAATATAACTAAATAAAGACCCAGTGGTTTGTCCCTCCAGCACAAGGATTAAGACAGGTGCTGGTGTGAAACCCTCCTGCCAGAGGCAGCACGATCTGGGAAGCTCTGATAAGCAAACATTTCTCCCTGGTCCTCTGAAACATGCACTTAAAGGGGAAGCCAAAGAATACAGTAAGCAGTACCAAAGCGCACACGCTTGCCTGGTATGCCGAGACACATTTTTTAAAAGCCTGCACGACCCAAATGTCACTTTGTGTGACTTCGGAAGGGATCCAGTCGCATCTGCGGGTACTGTTAACTCGCTAACGTGGGTTGCTGAGATCAGTACAGCTATAAGGGAACTCTTTGTTTTCAGCAGTAGTCATCACTCCGCGCATGAACCAAATACTAGGGTTGGTTTTTGCGTGCAATATTCAAGGTGCTGATGAATCTAGCAGCCTGATGCCACATCAGCATCTGTTTATTATGCTTTTGCAAACGATGTTGAGCACCTTTAAAGCTGGCAATAATCTTCTTCTGCCTTATACTGCGATGGCAAAATACACATCATCAGTTGAGTAAAAGCAGCATTACTTTTGAAAAAGAAAGTTTAACCGTCAGGCATTGTACCTCTTCCACGTATAGTATGTACCAACCCGAAACGGCTGCTCTAACCAACAGTTCATCTCACTGTCCTCTTTGGTCTGCTTTTGTCCACACCCTGTGCCTCCGTATTTTGAAGGAGAGAGGCTGAAAGAAGCTGTAGAACTTAGTTCTTCTGACAAAAATTCCCTCGTATGAAATGGAACTGCTGCCTCAGTTTCCCGTTCCATGGGAAGTTTGTCTTCTGGTTAAATTAAGACAACTTCTCTAATGTGAGATTGAGAACTCTCAATATTTGACAAAAGCCTATGCACAAAAAAAATCTAGAAAGGTTATAGAAGTATTATATTTACAAGCATCAAACATTGCCCTACAAAAGTTCGGAAGTGTTCCTATTACAGTTGCCTAGGCAGCCTTAAGTGTCACCTGCCTTTCTGTTGGGATACAGTCATTAATCTCAGGATCTCATACGATAGTTTTCATGCAATCGTTTTCATACAATTTCTTTTCACCGCTTAGGAAAGAGCTGCCCTAGAAATGCGATCTGCTTAGCTGCCTGCCGCTTCTTGCTGCCACAAGCACTTTGAGCAAGGTTGCTTTGCAACTTGCAGTCAATGTATCATCGCTTTCATGGGTCGTTTTTCCTCGGAAGTCACGCTAGCCAAACTGCACGCTGTCTTATCCTGCGCAGGCAAATGCCGGTGTATCTCCATAGCTACCTAAAACATGAGGGGGGAATCAGGCAGGTCCACGTCAGCACCTACCAACCTGTGTTTTACTGTAATCTGACACTGTTTAGCATTAAAACAAAAGTGGTTTCAATTACACAAGGATTCCTCTGTGTATAAGCCTGATCCATCATCCAAAAACCTGGGGTATCAAATGCCATCATTACTTACACGTTTGAGCAACCTTTTGCTGCTTGCAAAGACCCAGAGCACAAAGGGGTGAGCAAGCTCATCAAACAAATCCAGTAGGCGAAACCAACACTTCCAGGCTGCCTCAACAAGCAGTTGCTTGTAGTTCTAGTTTTAGTGCCGTTCATATAACAAGTAGCTGCTGAGGTATCTATTTGCTATCCTCTTCCCTTGGCACCACTCCCTGTTTGAATGAATTAGAAGAAATTCATGCATTGCAAGCAGTGCAACTCAGAGCTAAGCAGTTTGAGAGAGTTTTAGTACCTTCTCCAGCTGAAGCAACATAGGGTGAGGGGTAAACTCACCTGCACCCAAGCCCCTCAGCACAGTTACAGCTTAGGACCCAAGCAGTCTCAACTCCTCAGAGCTGCTTGCATGCCAGGGCAGCGCTGCTCCATTGTCGCAGCACTCCTAGCGAGCTCAAAGAGACACCCTGGAGTAACCCCCATGAGCCTTCCAGTGAGAGATCCGCCTAGGAGAAAAATAAGCCTACGGGCTTGGCTAACCCAAGCTTCAGCCTTGTTTAACACNCAGCTTAGGACCCAAGCAGTCTCAACTCCTCAGAGCTGCTTGCATGCCAGGGCAGCGCTGCTCCATTGTCGCAGCACTCCTAGCGAGCTCAAAGAGACACCCTGGAGTAACCCCCACGAGCCTTACAGTGAGAGATCCGCCTAGGAGGAAAATAAGCCTATGGGCTTGGCTGACCCAAGCTTCAGCCTTGTTTAACATAAAACGCCTGCCCTGCAGCATCCGGCAGGGAAGGCTTTCCTCCCAACTGCCAGAAGCTGGCACTCAGCTCAAACTCTTCAAGGCCTCCACTCCTTCCTTAAATTACCCTGTGGTGCTCTCTGCCCAAGTAACAGGAGTTGGTAATGAGCACCACACCCTTCCAACCTGCAAGGGGCCCAGGTGCCCTTTGCTACTGGATAACGGACAATAAACATGCCTAAACCTACCATGTTACTTTGGAAAACGAGCCAGTCTATTAATTTTGTGAATAATAATTACCCAGCTTAGGTCTGACTTCAGCTGATTCTGGGCTAACCTAAGAACTTCATCCTTTCTTTATCTGTTTGTCCATTCTCTGTTTACCTCTAATTTCTCTTTTTATTTTTAAATTCTGCCCTTCCTGTTGCTGCCTCACCTTTTCCACAGTTTTGGCTCTGATGGTCTGGTACAAAAAGTAGGGAGTCACACTGAGTCCGTAAGGAAGTGTAGCCATGCTAGCGAGAGACTTGTTCTCTTACAGACACTGGAAGACAAAATTTGTATTGGCTGTTTTCGGCCAGCTAATTTTGCTGTTGAAAATCATACCCAAGCGCAGAGTGAAAACCGCACCAAGTAGCAAGTTCCAGGTGGATTTGGTCAGTTCCTGTCACAGTAGTTGCAATAAACTCTTTATCTCCAAATAATCAGAATTAATCAGAATTATTCGTAAATCTGCTCAGTCTCACGCTTTCAGTCAGGGTTTGGTCTGGCATTGCTCTTACTTGGATAAAGACAAAACATTCCCCCGGCAAAGCCCTGAGGGCCTCAGTTCACTGCGTGTTTCCAGAGAATAGCAGCGAATGCCAGCAAACAAGGGGTCACGCCACTCCAGTAGAGCTTTCTCTGGAAACCCAAGCTGGGGTATTACCACCTAGGTTTTTTTACAATGGCTCAGCAATCAGTTCCTCCCTCAGGGGCAGCTTGTGCCTCCCTGTGAGTGGGTTCAAACCCAAGGACCAAGTTCCTGGCTAATGTAACCAAGAGAGGATCTCTCTTCCCATCAGAGTTGGGCTGCTGCTCAGAAGGGAACATGGAAGAGGGCAGGCGAGTTTGCAGCTCCCTGAGGGCTCATAGCTGAAGAGGTCCAGGAGACACCTGTATGTGGTTCTTTACATTACCGCCTGTATCTCTAAAAGGAGGAGAGCTCAGAAGCCTAGTTTGCTTGTTGGGGTTTTCCGTGTGTGCGTTATGGGTGGGATTAGTAAAAGACATATCGCCTCCTAAATTTTGTCTCACTCACAGAATACAAAAAGGGTTTTCAGAATAGTGATCAAAGACCAAGGCTCCTTCTTTGTGTTCCAAGAGGTCTACGCTGGCCTCCTTTCCCCTCACTTGCCCTGAATACATCATTTAGTTCATTTTTTTAACCTAGTACCATGGGGAGAATAGCCAAACAGGATTGCTCTTCCGCTCAGATTTGAGATTGCAAGGTACATCCTGGTAGCTGTGGTATATTCATCAGACATGCAGGTCTGACTCCTTCCCGGAGGTGGGAATTTAACATCAGCCTTTTACGTACTGGTTAACTGTTCTCAGTTAAGCTAGTCCATAAAAGAAATGGTGTTGCAATTTCCATTCATTCTGCTGGGTGTATTTTAAAGGTTGCATTTTGAAAGCAAAACTGGGCTTATTTTCTCACTGGGTACTTACCGAGTCAACAGTATTAACCACAAGTATTATTACAAGATGTCATCCCTGGTCTTCTTAGTTCCATGAAGGAAGGAAAACGCTGACATAATTCCAAGCTTAAAAATTAACAAGAAGTACAAATAGGGACATCTTTTTTCAAGAAAAAAGTCTGCTGCCCTTCTCTGTTATATGAGCTATTGTGATCTTGAAGGATAACCACAACGTATGGGGAAGTTAAATATTTGCTTTTGCAGTCAGTAAGTTCCCTGTGGAAAAGCTAAATCTTGCATGGACCTTCGTATAAAAAGGACTGTGTCAGATGCCTCCAGAGCAGAACTCTCCAGTTTACTTCCACCGAAATGGCTCTTCCGTTTCAGTGTTTTTACCAACGTACTTGATATTTCTTCTTCTGGCATTGTCTTTAATCTTTGCTGAAGGTGGAAGGATCCTGGTGATACCTCAGGATGGAAGTCACTGGCTCAGCATGCGCCCAGTGGTGGGGAAACTCCAGCAAAATGGACATGAAGTTGTTGTGGTTGTACCGTCAACGAGTCTGTATATGACATCCAAGGAGCCTCAGAATTTTACAGTGAAAGTATTTCCAATACCTTACACAGAGGAACATTTAGTTGCTGTTCTCCGATCATTCGTTAATGCTCATTTTCTTGAACGATCTGTTTTCAATATAATTACATTGTATCAAAGCGTGTTAGAAATTTCCAGCTGCTTTTTAACCAACTGTAAGAGCCTTTTGCACAACGAAGACATGATGTGGTATTTGAGAGAGAGCAAATTTGATGTCGTTTTCACAGATCCAACTATCATGTGCGGACCCATAATAGCTGAGTATCTTTCGGTTCCTTCCATCTACTTTTTGAGAGGATTTCCTTGTGGTATGGATTCTGAAGCTACCCAGTGTCCAAACCCTCCTTCCTATGTCCCCCGCCTCTTCCTAAATAATTCAGATAGCATGACATTTGCTCAACGCTTGAGTAACACGCTGGGCCTTATGCTGGAGTTTGTTTACTGTAAGCCTATATTCGCTCAGTTTGAAGAATTTGCATACGAGATTTTTCAAAAGAAAGTGACGGCTACAGACCTTCTAAGCCGTGGATCTATTTGGCTAATGAGATACGATTTTGTGTTTGAGTTCCCGAGACCAGTGATGCCAAACATGGTTTTTATTGGAGGGATAAACTGTGATCAGAAGGAAAAACTGTCTCAGGTACAAAATTTTATTTTGTTTTTATCGAAAAGGCAAGGACATAAATGTTTAAGCATTCTTACTTCAAAACCTAACTGACAGCAGCTTGGCATTTAAAGATAGAAAGCTGATGATAAATCCTGCATGATGCAGAAGGGTTATTACCCAGTATGCAGCATTAAATTATTATTAATTTATATTTAATTAAAATTAAATCATATCCTGGCAAACCTGAAGTCTTATCAGATACAAAAATTTGAGTGACAAGTAACTTTTATGAAAATGATAAGCTGTTTTGTTGAACCGAAGCTCACCTGAACTTTGGTGACTTGCAAATTTTCCTCCCCAACAGAAGCCAGACTTGTTAGCTTCCATTTCATCGAAGTTTCTTATGCCATGTCCATCTCTGTGAGAGTTGTCCCTGCAACCAAAGCCAGACTTGGAGGACTTGGCCGTGTTGCTCTGAAAGAGTAGCCTGAAGAACACCCACAAGCAGAGTCTGCTCTCCGCCTGCCCCGTGGTGTCCTCCCTTCCCAGCTGTCTCTTGGACTCTCTATACCCATTCTCCTTCCGTACCCATTGAAGGTTGTAGGACTTACGACTTTAGCTGTTCATCAGTTCTTTTTCTGTCGCAGCCGCCTGCCAGATTGATTCATTTACATCTTTCCCGTTACGTCAAGGTGTCAATATCTAACCCCCAAAAGGAAGCCTTCTAAAATTGTAACCTCCCCTTCTTTTACAGGTTACTGAATTAGGTTTTAAGCTTTTCTGGGCGTGGGTGTCTTCTGTAAATTCCCATTCATATTTTTGGGTACCAACCTCGTCTCTGAATCAAGTACAGCATACTTCAAAGCAGATCAAAAGCAGGAAAGGGGTATTCAATATTGCAAATTGTGAGTGCCCCTGAAACAGAGTAGTGTAGAAGAAAGCCTTAATACCCACCCTTTTGTCCAAATAAATATGTTTAGCGCTTGGAAGCGGCAGAGCCAACCGTCTTACCGGGACAGTCTCTAGTGCCACTTGGTTCGCTCTAACTGGTTGTATGTTTTCGAAGGAAGGAAAAGGAGTAGCAGTTGCTCACAAGGGGTCTTTCAAAAGGCCCAAGCAGATGTCTGTAAGTGCTCCACATGGGAAATGCATGACTGTCTGCATCTGCCGGTCTAGCTTGAACTCATCTTCTTCTAGTGTTCGTTTGACAGCCTTTGCAGAGGTTACGAGCAACAGCTCTGTTTCTGTGCATCCCCTTCTCCTGAGCTGTTTGGAAATTCCTGTTAAGTTAATCCCATGTCGTAAACTACTGATACGGGGACAGTGCGGGTGATGGAGCTAGCTGCTGGTTTTGGAGGGCAGGTTCTCAATAACATCAAAGCTTTCCCACCAGGCTTGAAAATAAGCACGCAGAAACCACATGTGAGAGAAATCTCCATCAGTGATACAGAGCCCTGAATGCCCTGGAGGGGCAAACCGTATCCCAAAGGCACCTGCCCAGTCACCTACTTATAAACCTCTATGGCGAGAGGTTGTCACCAACATTTTAAAACACAGCAATTTACAGCTGAGAAGGATCTGGCCCCACAGAGTTCATGAACTGTTTCAGTCATGAACTGAACCGACATGGGCCGTGAACTCGTGGGTTCATGAATTGGAAACGTGTTGTTGGTTTATGTTATCTGAGGTACAACGGTGAACTGCTGTTTTGCAACTTAGTTTTATACCCAATAGGGTAAGAGGTTAGAGGGAAGTTATATGTAGAGGTGGGTAAAGATTTTCTGTTGGCTGCTTATCTTAAAAGAAATACACATTTGCATCAATGAAAAAAAAGAATTAGCTTTTCTCAGTTGTACCAACTGGTTTTGGTTATTAAAAAAAAAAAAAGCCAAAGCCGAAATCCCGGTACTTTAACATTGATTTCTCATATTTATCTTTACTGCGTTATGTTTCACTGTACAACGTGCCTCAGCTTCATTAGAAAAGAAAATACTTACCAAAAAATATCAAATTACTACATTCTGTGAGAACTCTGACAGCCTTCAGCGATGCAGAGAACTCCAACACTAGATGGAAAAAGAATAATTTTGGTGCATTTGTTACCGAAAACTGGTCCAAAAACTTTCTAACACCAATTTGGCATTTGGAAAGCAGGCATTCTTTATTGCAGCGCTGGGTGCACGGGGGATATCTCCACCTAGCATGCACGCCACCAGCTATGTCAGTAACGTATTTATCAAACTTAAGCATACATATCCATTAGCTTTCCGAGAAAAGTCATCAACATTACAATTATTTTCCCAAAATTGTTAGCATATTTCCCCTCCCCCTGGAGCATGCGCTCTTTAGTTCTGGGGATCCTCCCGGTGGTCCTTGGTGGTCGTTATCCTCAAATTCGAGCTGTCCGCTTGTTGACCTCGTTTTTTTCCACCTAATTAATGCTGGTTTGGCTGTTTCTTTGTTGAGAACTCAGCTGACGATCTTCAGTGTTCAAGGGCGCTCCTAATTATGCTCAGACTCCCCCTTTTATCCGTTCAGAGCTTGTTACATTCTGGTACTTCCCCTTATCTTAACAGGCCTTCATCCTTTGTTCAGTTGCTGTTGGTAGAAAAGTTAACTTCTTCCTGGGTCCCACGTATAACAGTTATCGGTAGGGGATAATTAACTCATTCCTAAATTCCACGTGTGACACACTGCTCAAGACCCAGTACTAGCCAGCAGTGTTTCTGTCCATCCATTCTGTGGATGCGTCTCCTTCACAGATTTGCTTGGAGCACGCTGTCAGTAAACGTCCGTAAAGGTTGATGGGTGGGAAGAAGTGTTACAAGGCTGTGGTGCTGCTATGGGAAGGTGGCGGCTGAGGCACTGAGCTGTAGTCGCAGCTTAGGAGGGTGAAGCGCAGGATAGGAAACACATCTTTCTCGTGCTCCTGCAAACCCACTTCTGAAGGACAAAGTTCATCTCAGCCTTTTGTAATCCTTAATCACTTATCGTGACTCCGTTGTGTGCAAACTTGTGAACACCTGACGGGTGAGGCAATTCAAATAAGGCAAAGGTATCGTTAGAAAGCATTGCTGAGTGGTGTGTTTGTGTAGGTGGAGCATAGCTACAAAAGCTTTTGAACCATGCCTGGCATCTCTTATTCATGGGTTGCTGCCTGTTGGACTCGCAACATGCTGGTGGCAGTGCTGCTTCTCTTCTTGTGCTGCCTGAGTCCCGCTGCTGCTGGGAGACTGCTGGTGATCCCGATGGAGGGCAGCCACTGGCTCAGTATGAAGGAAGTGCTGGCCCAGCTGAGCGAGCGAGGGCATGAAATAGTTGTTATCGCACCAGACAGCAAAATACTGATAGATTCCTCGCAGCTATATGAAATGAAAACATATCCTGTACCTTTCACAAAGGAAGAGATGGAAGAACTTCTGCACTCATTTGGTGCAAGCAGTTTTAGTGAAGAGCCTTTCCTGACCAGAGTTTTGAATGCTTGGGATATTTTCCAAAAGACCTCTGACATGTTTCACGTTTCCTGCAGTGCCTTACTGTACAACAAAGAGATGATGAAATACATCGAAGAAAGTAAATTTGACGCTGCCCTTACAGATCCTGCGGCACCCTGTGGACAGATAGTTGCTTTGCACTTTTCTATCCCCACTGTTTTCTTCTTGCGGGGCATGCCGTGCGCTATAGACATTCACGCTGCTCAGAGTCCGGACCCACCGTCCTATGTCCCACGAATGTTATCACTCAATACAGATCATATGACGTTCCCTCAGAGAGTGAAGAACTTCCTAATCAGCATTTCAGAGACTTTCACCTGCAGTATGATCTTTTCATCATTCGAAAGCCTGGCCTCAGACTTTCTCCAGAAGCCGATGACGGTGAAACAGCTCTTAAGTCATGGATCCATTTGGCTGAGGAGACTTGACTTTGTCTTTGACTATCCCATGCCTGTAATGCCCAATATGATTTTCATTGGAGGCATAAACTGTGGACAGAAGAAACCGTTATCCCAGGTCAGTGACCGTCCGGGAAAGGCATAACAAGGGAAAAGTTTTGGCAGTCGCACGCCTGCATGATCTGAGTGAGGTTTAAGAGTGTGTTTGGTAGGGCTGTTTCTGACCTAAAGACGTGATTTAGATTAACGCTTTCTGTATCCACGTGAAAAACAGACCAGGAGTACAAGATGTGATTCCACCTCCTTTCCTTGGCTCTGCCCAACACTGCGATTTTGTTCAGTGAGGGGATCACGTGCTGTGCTGTGTTTAATTCCTAGCTAATTTCCTTAATTCCCAGCTAAATTCAGGTACAGAAACCCCATCTCGCCTAGAAATTAATGCCAAAAGGGCAGGTGAATTGTAACAGCTCGTCCAAAAATTCTTTGCCTCATGTAAGAGGCAGTAGAATGTTTCTTTTAAGAGCATTGGCTGCTCATCCAGTCAGGAAAATAACTTTCTGGGTTACGTGCAATAGCGTCATGTGCTCTTT
Organism: Steatornis caripensis; assembly: GCA_013398225.1. NCBI lineage: Eukaryota > Metazoa > Chordata > Aves > Caprimulgiformes > Steatornithidae > Steatornis > Steatornis caripensis. The sequence continues at coordinate 34,343 of VZSC01002398.1, read as the reverse complement.
TCTGTAACAGCAGTCTCATGTTTGAGTTGAAAGCTAATATTTTGCGGTGAATGTTTTGGTCTAACAACAGCTTCGGTCACAAAACGTAGACAGCTGAATTCTCAACTGCATTTTTAGGAGATGTCCGGTTTGGAGAGGGACACGTTGATGAGTGGTTGCCTGGGCATCTGTGGTCTAGAAAAGTACTTGATAAAGGCATGGATGCGATGTGTGTTAGCTTGTTGGTGCTCATGATGTGCGTTAGCTTGTCGCTGCATATGATGTACGTTCTTGCTTGCTTGCGCTGCAAGTAGAACAGCCTCATGTGAAGCCAGAGATAAAGTGAAAAAGGAGATACAGGAGGAGACAGCGCTCCTTAGCAGGTCATCAGTCTGTAGTTAGTGTCATCCAGCCGTTGCGGCAATAAATCACATTCCTAGACAGAATAAAGTTTTATCCTTCGTGAATGTTACTTAAACAGACTCTCCTGTATTCTTCCCTTGAACTTTTTTCACTTGCCAGCCTTCCCTCAGTCTTCGGATTTCTCCTGCTTATCACCACTCTTTCGCTTCCCCCAAGTTCACAGGCCTTTGAGTGAAGCTTCACAATGAAATGGATTTGCATTTTACAAGCCTGGCTCATCTTCCCCAGAGCCAACCTGAAGTGCCCTCAGGCTTGACTTTACTCGTCCTGGTACTTCACCTGATGCTGCCCATTGAAAGTACTGTTTATTTGTGTTAAGCTGCTAGTGTTCATATCTCATATCTCGCTTTTCCACAAAAGTCTCTTTCAAATCGCCATCCACCCCCTACATGGCCACTTTTTATCAGGGTAGTGCTTTTTCCTATCTGTTCTGTCCATCAGAGTCCTCAGGGACAAACCCAGGCAGATCCTCTGGGAAAGTAGCAGAGGAATCCTGCCTGCAGGCAAAGGCCCTGTGGCAGCTCCTCTCCTCTGAAAACAAAGCTCACTTTCGCTCTCATCTTCCTCGGCAGCTAAAGATCATAGTCTAGCAGCAATATTTATTGCAGAAGTGCTAATTTTGCAGTCCTGGTTTCTTGTTGTCTTCCGACTTGTTAACTGCTCAGGCATGGTATTCTTACTTTTAGTTTTTCATCTGATGTAACAACACCACCTCTTACCATGTAAAATCGATTCCTGGCCTGAAACAAGAGGGCTGTTACTGGCTACCTCTGTTCAGGCTTTCCTGCGTTTACTTAAGTACAAGGGGAACTGAGTGGCTTTTCCTTCCTGTTGATCCTAGAAGAAGAAAATGATCGAGAGAGGCACAGACCGACAGGTCCGGATGAGAACAAACAAGTGTTGTGCATGACAGCACGGATTCGGTGGTTTTCCTTTGCAGATGGAAGCCTCTGGTGCAGTGTCACTTACCGTAATAAATTTGTACCTGGTGTTGTACCTGGCCCCAACGGCGCGGTGTTGTAAATCACAGAGTCTCCTTCTCAGGATTTGCACAGATATTGTGCTGAATAGTGGCATAATTTTATAACTTTAAACGTAAACTCGACAAGCACTTCAGAACAGCTGTAACGTGCTTATCAAAAAGCAAGAGAGTGTTTTAACACTTGGTTTTGGGTGTTACTTCCAAGGGCCAGCCCTATTCAAAAACTTGGGATTTTGTTTTTGCAAAGTCTGATTTTATTTTCATTCTAACGTCAATCAGCACGGGGAATCCGCCCGAAATGACTCATCCCAAGGGACCCTCAGATGCCAAGGCCAGTGCTGCCCAATGCAAGCTGATTTATCCCATTCATTCAATGATTCATCAGTGCCTTGAAGGGCCACTGGCGACTGGTTTTGCTAGAAAAGCCGGATCGTTAAGGGGGATGTGAGAGTCTGGCAGGGGGCCCCCGGGTCTACTTAAAAACTGTTAGGTCAGGGGAGACGATCACACTTTGGATTTCTAGAAACATGGCTCATGTAAGTAAATACAGTTCCTTAGTTTTTGCAGGGGTTTTGGTTTTCCTGTCTCTGTTTTGCTTGGCCGGTGGCGGAAAGCTGCTGGTGGTGCCGATGGATGGGAGTCACTGGCTCAGCATGCGCTCGGTGCTGGCGGCCCTCAGCCAGAAAGAGCACAGAATTGTCGTCGTCGCACCAGAAGTGAACCTGAACGTGAAGGCGTCTGAATATTACACTCTCAAAATGTATCCAGTGCCTTTGACCAGGGACAAACTGGGAGCAAGCATGCATTCATTTGCAAATGATCTTTTTGAGAGAAGACCTTTTCTTCAAAGAATTACCGCGCTTTACGAAAAAGTTCAAGTCATCTCCGCTCTCTATGTCTCCTCCTGTACCAGTTTACTGTACAATAAGGATTTGATGCAATATCTCGAAGGGAGTAAGTTTGATGCCGTTCTCACGGATCCTGTTGTTCCATGTGGACAAATACTGGCTCTCCTTCTCTCTATCCCATCTGTTTTCTTTTTACGGGGACTCCCCTGCGGGTTTGATTTGCAGGCTACCCAGTGTCCAGACCCCCCTTCCTACGTCCCAAGAACATTTACAGACAACTCAGACCACATGACGTTTATCCAGCGTGTGGAAAACTTAATTCTGAAATCATCAGAATCCTTTCTTTGCAATTTTGCCTATTTGCCATTTGAACTCCTGGCCTCAGACGTTCTCCACAGACCGGTAACAATGCAGGAGCTCTTAAGCCATGGATCCATTTGGCTTAAAAGGATGGATTTTGTTTTTGAGTATCCCATGCCTGTGATGCCCAACATAGTTTTCATTGGAGGGATAAACTGTGGAAAGAAAAAGCCATTATCTCAGGTCAGTGGTTTCCTTGATAAAATATGTTAAGGTTTGAAGGGAAAAAGTTGTTTGCACGTGCTCTGTGTGCATATGATTGTATAGGTGAGTTTGTGGGATTTAAAGGCGCGGTGTCTTTACTTCTTGTAAAGACAAAGAAAATAGGTGAAAAACTGGCTCATTTTTAATTCTCTCCCACCCTTGCAGGGACTTTTCTACAGCATTAGCAGGATGTAAGCATTTTTGCTTACAGAATTGTTTTCTTTGGGCTAGGTAGTAGTTTATCACTGCTTTGCTAACGAGGCACACACTCACCAGTGAGGGTGATCCCCGTCTTAGCAGGCCGGTCTGCTGCTTGTTTGCCAGATCGGTTTTATTACCTGAAACTGTTTGTTTTACTATCACAATTGATTTTTAAAAACAATGAATCTTTTTGGGTAATAGAACCATCCTTTCATAATTTAGAAATAAAATGTCATAACGCATCTGTTGGCAGGTAATGTGCTGGTTGCTCTGTCAGTCTAGGCTTATCCTTTCATCGCACGGATGCCTTACGCAATTTTCTGCAAAACTGTTGGAGGTTTTCCTAGCTGCTAGCCAGCACTGAGCCATCTGCAACGGCTTACGTTGCCTTCTGAAAAGTTTCCTTACGAAAGGTGTACCTAGAGATGCGGTAGTTTGGTAAATGTCCTTAAAAAAATTCCGGTGCATACTATCAACCTCCGAAGTAAATTACCATATGGTAAAAATTACTTAGATGCAGTAATTTTAATAATGAGGGCTAATTGTCTGCAAATCCTGTCTATGCCTTAGTGTTTGCTTTCATGGCCGTGGGGCATGCTCTTCCCAGACTCATCCAGAACGGTATTTCTGAGTTGCTAATCCAGTTTTAAGTATATCTGGCAAAAAACATGCCCTTGTTCTTCCTCCTTCTGGCCCCTACTTCATCCTTCCAAAAGGAGGCGCTTCAGGGAAATGAATTTTGATAGCCAATTTTCCATCTTCATTACAGTGTCAAGACATAAAACTGGTAAAGAAACCAGACCGTTTCCCATGGGAAGCGTTACTATTTTTCTGATCTTTTACAAACAGAAAATGATTTGGACGGGCAGGAGGGGGGGGGAAATTTCTTATAATGAAATTTCTTGTTTGGAAAACTAACGATCTGTTAATCAGCACTCATTTCCTTAAACGCCAATGACCTCTAATACAAAGAGGTGGGTGCTTCCCAGTCTAGCTGCTGCTCTGATTACTGTCTGCCGAATCAGCTGAACTTTAAGATCAATCTTTGCCATACGCTTGATTATACATTTACCACACAGCAAATAAATCTAAAGATCATCCAGAACACCACGGCACAGATTGCTCAAAAGCGTGGAGCTGGGGATGTTCTTTCTGGGCAGCACTTACCGGATTTCTGCAGAAATGGCCCCGGTGCTTAGGGCGCATCCGCGAGTCACCGCGACGCTGGTGGTGCTCCTGTCCGTGGTCAGTTCGGCTGCAGGTGGGAAGCTGCTGGTGGTGCCGGTGGACGGGAGTCGTTGGCTCAGCATGCAGGAAGTGTTGGACGGTCTCAGGCAGAAGGGACATGAGATAGTGGTTGTTGTACCTGAGATAAATGTACATATAAAACCGTCAGAGAATTTCACTACGAAAATGTATCCAATACCTTTCACAAAGGAAGAGGTGGATGAAAATATCCATTCTTTTTCACGGGATGTATTTGAAGAAGGATCTTTTCTGGAAAGGTTTCTTAAAGTATACCAGAGACTGAAAAGCATCTCTGCCACTACTCTCTCTACCTGTGCACACTTTCTATACAACAAAGAGCTTGTCAGATATCTCGAGGAGAGCAAGTTTGATGCTCTCTTTACAGATCCAGTAATACCCTGTGGGCAAATATTGGCCGAGCATCTTTCAATCCCTTCCGTGTTTTTTTTGCGGGCACTGCCCTGTGGTTTAGATTTTGAAGCCACTCAATGTCCCAGTCCTCCTTCATACGTCCCTAGGCTATTCACTGGCCTTACAGACCGCATGAACTTTCTCCAGCGGGTGAAGAACCTAATTGTTGGCATCCCAAATTATTTTCTCTGTGATTTCGTCTTTCAATCATATGCAAAGCTGGCTTCTGAGTTCCTCCAGCGGGACGTGACTGTGCCTGATCTCTTACGCCAGGCTTCCATATGGCTCATGAGGTTAGATTTTGTGTTAGAATATCCAAGACCTTTGATGCCCAACATAATTTTCATTGGAGGAGTGCACTGTGCTCACAAGAAGCTACCTCAGGTGGGTCATGCTCTGTTTTTAATTCTTGCTCTGATTGATAGACATCTGCGATTATAAGGGTGGAATTTTGGATTGCAGTTAGGAGTCAAGTTCCTCTTTTGGCTGAGTTAGGCAAATACTCGTGAAAGAAATTATTTTTCTCTCACTTTCTTCCTCACTTTCCATCTTCTGTGTAGGCAGCTGTATCTTTTCACTTATAAAGTGTGCTTGGTTGAAGAGAAGCGCTGAGCTCTTCTAGTGAAGGTCTGTGATGGGACGTTGTATCCACCAGCAAACGGGGTTGCTAGTGTTTCTGGACAGTTGGACGAAGTGCTGGATATGTCTTATGAGCAGCTCCCATGGGATAGCTCACAAAACCATAAAAGCTCTTTCCAGGCTGAAAAACCAAATCATAATGAATGGAGCCACGGAGCAGCTCTACTCTGACACGTCCAGCACAGCATGTTAGCTCTGGGGGGATGGATGCAGCCTTGGTGATTATGCTAAGCTCTCAGATGTGGCGTGTGCTTTGAGTGCCTCCGACGCTGAAGATGATAGCAATGCATGCTGTTCTTACTGGAGAGCCTCCTCTGCTGCTCTGTGGGAGAGCCTGGAGACTTCTGCTATTCTTTCTGGTGCCCGGCTTTCTCTTCAGTCATATTATTTTGGAGTTGCATGCCATGGGGTGAGGCCACGAAGCCTATGTGGCAATTCCACGCATCTCCAAGTGGCGGAGGTGTATGTGGCATCTTACAGACACCCTCATGCACACTGGAATTTGCCACCTGAGCATTCACGCAACTCCAGCTCTGCTGGACACCGTGCAAGGTTTGCCAGTGACGGAAAAAAGAAGCCAGAATTAGGCCCTGAATTGTTTTGTGGAAAGTCCCCCCTCAAAGAGTGTTCATTCATCTCTGCTCTGTCATCCAAGCTCACGAAGCCAGCCCCTCAATGCCCTGAGGCAGGTCTCAGACCTGCAAGTACCGCCTAGTGTGGGTGATGTGCGCTGGAGACAAACCCAGCATGTCGTCATCAGTCCTCTCGGTCTAGAAATCATCTTAAACAGCTCTTCCACGGCTGGTGCAGGGCCACAGGCCCCCTAGAGATGAGTCTTCAGAGAGGGAGAGAGAAGGAATAGGTCTTGTGCACGGGGAGGGAGCCGCCTCTGCTAGGCTGAGTGGTGATGTGGATGTGGTATTTCCTGCATTCGCAAACAGGTTCAGCCACAGGAAGGCTATCAGAGGTGCAGTCCCACCCAGAACCACCCCTGCCTCCTTCCTGGGACACTCTTCACTGTTCCTCTACTGCAAACAGATGGGGCTTATCAGATGGATCTGCCACATATTCTACCCACTCGTGGAGTTAGCTGAACTTAGTACTTGTAATGTAGCCTTTTATCAAATTAATGATTATACATTTACCACATAGCAAATACCCCCCAGATCAAAAGTTAGTCTGTATGAACACAGATTGCTTAAAAGCATGGAGCTGGTACTGTTGCTTCAGTGCCACCAGTGGCTTGCTTTCTGGGCAGCACTCACTGATTTCTGCAGAAATGGCCCCGGTGCCTCAGGCTCATCGGCGATTCACGGTAGCGCTGGTGCTGCTCCTGTCCGTGGTCAGTTCGGCTGCTGGTGGGAAGCTGCTGGTGGTGCCGGTGGACGGGAGTCATTGGCTCAGCATGAAGGAAGTGTTGGACGGTCTCAGGCACAAGGGACATGAGATAGTGGTTGTCGCACCTGAGACGAACTTGTATATAAAACCATCGGAGAATTTCATTATGAAAATGCACTCAAGCCCTTTAAAACAGGAAGAGGTGGAAGAAAATTTGCAAGCACTTATACGAAATACACTTGAAGAAGGACCTTTTCTGGAGAGATTTCGTAAAGTATACCAAAATATGAAATTGCTCTCTGATTTGGCAGTCTCCAGCTGTGAACACTTGCTATATGACAAAGAGCTTGTCAGATATCTCGAGGAGAGCAAGTTTGACGCTCTCTTCACAGACCCTGTACTACCCTGTGGGCAGATCCTGGCTGAGCATCTTTCAGTCCCTTCCGTGTTTTATTTTCGAGGAGCAACATGTGGTTTAGATTTTGAAGCCACTCAGTGTCCCAATCCCCCTTCTTATGTCCCCAGGGTATATACAGAGCTTACAGACCGCATGAACTTTCTCCAGCGGGTGAAGAATCTGATCTTTGACATCCCAAATTATTTTCTCTGTGATTTCATCTTTCAATCATATGCAAAGCTGGCTTCTGAGTTCCTCCATCGGGACGTGACTGTGCCTGATCTCTTACGCCAGGCTTCCATATGGCTCATGAGGTTAGATTTTGTGTTAGAATATCCAAGACCTTTGATGCCCAACATAATTTTCATTGGAGGAGTGCACTGTGCTCACAAGAAGCTGTCTCAGGTGGGTCATGCTCTGTTTTTAATCCTTGCTGTGACAGACGTCTGCGTTTATAAGGGTGGAATTTTGGATTGCAGTTAGGAGTCAAGTTCCTCTTTTGGCTGAGTTAGGCAAATACGCATGAAAGAAATTATTTTTCTCTCACTTTCTTCCTCACTTTCCATCTTCTGTGTAGGCAGCTGTATCTTTTCACTTATAAAGTGCGCTCGGTTGATGCCTTTTTCATTAGGTGCATTCGAAGCCATGTTGTGTTGCGTTTGTTATCTCCGTACTCTCTCCCTTAGCGAGTGACGGATGAGCAGCAGGCACTTCCGAGGGGCTGTCAAAGCCTTGCAGTTAGGTATAATCCGTACAGCTTTGCAAGTGGTTGTTGCAGAGCCTGGTATTTATGGAGAGATGCACGTCAGCCTTCTGTCCTGGGGCACGCTTCCTGCCTTATCACTTCTTTTTTTTGTCAATGAATTTGTCTGTTCCTTCACATGGGTATTTCCAGAGCCAGAACCAGCAGGAAGGTCGCAGGCTGTGGACTCCCAGGCTAAGAAGCACTGCCTTTGTTTACAGGCAGGCCTCAGAAGGTTTCGCCTTGGTGATGGTTGTGTGAGATCTGAGAACAAAATCAATCTCGCTGAGCCTGAAGGGGTTGCGGTGCCTTGGCAGATCCAGCTCAAAGGCAGAGGGGCTGCCGTAGCTTCTCTAGCAGAAACAGATGGGGCTTGTCTGGTGCATCCGCCACATTTACTACCCGCCCAGGTTGATTGCTGAACTCTATTGCTTGTAATCCAGCCTTTTATCACGTTGGTGATTATACATTTACCACACAGCAAGTACCTCCCAGATCAAAAGTTAGTCTGTATGAACACAGACAGATTGCTTAAAAGCATGGAGCTGGTGCTGTTGCTTCAGTGCCACCAGTGGCTTGCTTTCTGGGCAGCACTCACTGGATTTCTGCAGAAATGGCCCCGGTGCCTCGGGCTCATCCGCGATTCACGGCAGCGCTGGTGCTGCTCCTGTCCGTGGTCAGTTCGGCTGCCGGTGGGAGGCTGCTGGTGGTGCCGGTGGACGGGAGTCATTGGCTCAGCATGCAGGAAGTGTTGGACGGTCTCAGGCACAAGGGACATGAGATAGTCGTCGTTGCACCTGCAGTAAATTTACACATAAAGCCAACAAAGAATTTTGTTATGAAAATGTACCCAGTCCCTTTTGCACAGGAGGAGCTGGATCGCGCTTTCTGGGAAATGGGCCAGGAGGTGTTTGAAGAAGGATCTTTTCTGAAAAGATTTCTTACAACATACAAAAGAACGGAAAATATTTCTGCCCTGTTCCGGTCTACCTGTGCACACTTGCTATACAACAAAGAGCTTGTCAGATACCTTGAGGAGGGCAAGTTTGATGCTGTTTTCACAAATCCAATACTACCCTGCGGGCAGATCCTGGCTGAGCATCTTTCAGTCCCTTCCGTGTTTCTCTTGCATCAAATACCGTGTGGTTTAGATTTTGAAGCCACTCAATGTCCCAGTCCTCCTTCATACGTCCCCAGGCTATTCACTGGCCTTACAGACCACATGAACTTTCTCCAGCGGGTGAAGAATCTAGTCTTTGAGGTCGCAAGTTATTTTCTCTGTGATTTTGTCTTTCAACCATATGCAAAACTGGCTTCTGAGTTCCTCCAGCGGGACGTGACTGTGCCGGATCTCTTACGCCAGGCTTCCATTTGGCTCATCAAGCTAGACTTTGTTTTACACTATCCAAGGCCGTTGATGCCCAACATGATTATGGTTAGTGGAGTAAACTGTGCTCACAAGAAGCTACCTCAGGTGGGTCGTACTGTTTTTTCTTGTCATTCTTGCAGGCTCGTATGTACTCTGAAAATTTGTCATACAGGCTTTGTTAGAAAGGTCTCTTTCTGCGGGTGACAGAAGGATTTCAAACCGCTTGTGCTTTGCAAAAGGTGCCAGTACTTGTTTCAGTGAAGGCATCTGAATGTCACAGTATAAAGACAGGGAAAGTGTTGTATATGGAATTAGCTCTGGGAAACTCCCCCCTGGTCCTGTGCTCAAAGCCAGCTTTGACATTAGAGCGGGTTGCTCAGCGCCTCTTCGCTCAGGGCGGTTGATGTGGTGCAAGGCAGACTTTCATTTGAGGAGACCTTCGCTCATCCTGTGGTCCAACTTGTTGTTGCTGGTTTCCTCGACATTCCTGTCTTTTTTTCTTTAAAGAAGGATGTGCTCCAGCAGATCAATGTCTGGCTTGTACTGGAGAGCCCCAAACCCGGTAGATGTCTTCAGGTGTCTCCTCAAGAGCTCGACAGAGGAGCAGGATCACCTCTCTCAACCTGCTGCCTGCACTCTTACTCGTATAGCGCGGGACGCTATTGCCTCCGTGGCTGCAAGGGCACGCTGCTCACTCGTATTCAACTTTTCGTCCGCAAGGACCCCGGGTCGTTTTCTGCAGGGCTGCTGTCTGTCCAGCTGGAGCGCAGCCCATCCTGTGGCACGCGGTTATCCCGCCCCAGCAGCAGAGCTTTGCTTTTGCCGTTGCCGATCTTCGTCAGGCTCCTGATGGCCCATTTCGCCAGCTTGCGGCATTCTTTTTGCACATCCCAGGCCAGTTATGCTCCTTATTTAACGTGTCACCTGGCATCATAAAAATGAAGTGTAAGTTAGTTTACTTTATTCTTATAAAATGAACGTCGGCTTTATTTCAGATTTTTTCAAAATGTGTATTCAAATACATTTCGTGGTTTGTAGAGTAACATCATAGCTTCTGTTTTCAGAAATAACTGTTCCTGTTAAGTAAGTTTTTCAGATATTGACTTTACAAAACAGTGAAATAGGGCTTATTTTTCAGAAAAAGCCGAATCTCACGCAGTGAAAATGAAGCATTCTTAAGCGGATTCAAACTTGGCATTCAGGCTAGAAAAGCTGAGATGGAATAAACTGTATAGCTAAACCTATGAAAAGAACTATGACAGAGGCTCTGTGGCGGAGGTCTATAAAAGCCTGAAAAGTGTGGCGAAGGTGAAAGCGGAACTGATATGCGGTTTCTCCCGATGCTTGACCTGTGACTAACGCTGAAATGAGGTGGCAGCAAGCTTAAAGCAAACAAAAGGCAGTGCTTTTTCACACCACGCTCAAAAAAAAGTAAATATCTGCCTCAACACCGGCAGATATTTTTTCGTAGACAAAACCTATGAATTGAAAAAGGATTTGGGTGGCTAATGAGGTACGTTCTGACTGCCAGGATTTGTAGACTTACAAAAGAGGTAACAACGGGTTCCTCTAACTGGGGGTATTCACTGTGCTGTTCCCAGCGTGCAGCCTTGGCTCTCAACGCTGTACTTTGGCTTTACTTTCTCCTGATACACACCGTTTTTCACCCTTGCCTTTGGCACGGGCTGAACTTGTGGACTTCAGTCTCTCTACTCATATACACGGGAAGAGGTGCTTGTGCGTTGCTCAAAATCCAGTGACACAACTTTTAAACCCTTACGAACGTACCGTTAGCCTTAAGGTTTTTTTTGTTTAAACCTCTTTAATGTTGTTTTATAGCATTATATATTAGCGTTACACAGACAATACAAGATTGGCTGAAACGTTAGCAGAACTTAAGGACTACGTGGAAGTGACTATATATCAAATACGAGATTTGAGGGCCCCTTATAGGTTAGCATAGGGTAACAGTACGTCTGCAGCTCCAGGGTAACTACCTGAGAGTATATTGGCACCTTAGGGCATGTGTAGTGCTGCATCGCCTTGTTGCTGTGAGATCTTTTCCTCTTTATTGCTGAAACATGAAAATGCACACATAGGTACTGCAGTGAGCTCTCTGGCATGTGATAATACCTTCTGTCCGCCTCCTTTAGTTTTTGGTCTTTTAATATCACCTCACTGTCGGCTAGAGAGAAAGTTTTGCTTAAACAGGCTGCGGAATGGGGCTGCATTGATGTCTGAAACTCCTTTAACGCAGTTTACTTAGACGTTACAATCCTTCTTACTGGCTGACAACCTTTTTAACACGCCACATGGAGAACCTCCTATCAAAATAAACTTCTTGGGACACGCTTAGTATTAGCCTTGGAATGCACTTACCATACCCAGGTATCTTTGGCAAACGTAGGCATTTCATGAACCACATTTCCCATCGCTCCTGCCTGCTCCAAGACAGCTCTTCTGCACAGCATGAAGAAACCACACAGAGCTCTCTCCGATCAGGTGTGCTTGGTTGGGGGTCTAAAACAGTTTCTCTTCTCCACTCAGCTCTTGTTCAGCTGCCCTTCCTGTATCTTGTTTTGTTTTTGTAAACTTGCGTCCACCTTTTCCCTTCCCATGAAAGATGCCTTAATGGCAGATAAAATCTGCTCGGTCAGGCACTTCTTTTAAGCACAAACTGCTGATATCTGCTTTTCTAGGTTTATCTTGAAAGTGTTCACGTGCTTTTGCATGCTCTCCCTATCTAAGGACATTGCTTTGATTACAGGCGCCTATTTCATTCACCCGTCTACCCACTGGATATCCAGTGCATCGCTTTCTGCAGATTCAACCCAGGTTATCAAGAATAATTAGGCACTAAAATCCCACTGGAATCAACCTGATTTGGATATCTAAACAAGCTCTTGGATATCTAAACAAATCCTTGGAGTGGGACCATCTTCCACATCAGATCATGTCAGTCATGGTGTTCTACAGGCAAACCTTCAAAACCTCAGAGGTAAAAAGCCTTTTCCAAATGTTAAGTCCGAACCCCTCAAACTGCCATTTGTGGCCCTTACTATACTATTTACTGCTACCCAGAAAAGTTTGGCTCCGTCATCGTTGTTACGTTGAGTAGCTGTAGGCTGTGGTCAAGTGTTACAGAGAACAGGACTTCCAATGTGGTTTGGGAGGGTTTTTGCCTTAAAAATCTTACCATAACACATGCAGAAGCAGCTCAGAAACTCTGTTCTCCCCTTCTTCTGGTAAGCACAGGACACAAGTGTGGACTTCTCTTGGCTCAGACCACAGACAAATCTTACTAACTTCTTTTGAAGGCTGCTATTAAGAACTTTCAAAAAACTTTGGTCAGTACCCTCTCACCTATGAACTCTTATGGCCCCTCTTGAGCAAGAACTGCATATTCTGCTGCATCATTGTTTATATAAAAAGGTGACTGGTTAATGTGTTACCCAAACTCTCGTGACACCACTGCTTGGCGTGCGAGCTCCTGCTTAGCGTGTGGAACAACGTGTGTGAACTCCAGGCACCTTTCTGAGCAAAGGTGTAAGAGAGCAAGTTGAAGGTTTAGGTCTTGCGTGTCAGTAGTGCAACACGCTTCTTGTATTATAAACTCTCTGGAGCTCAGTGGCCATGAAAGTTGGGAAGCGGTACTCCTGACGTTAATCAGGCACAGGACAGTCAAGTGCACAGTGACTCACTTCAAACAACCTTGATCCAGAAAAATCCCTCTACAAACAACTGCTACCTCTGCTAATCAAAGACTGTGCTAATTGTGCTGAATTATTTAAGATAACGTAAACACATGGAAATCCTTCTTGCTTTAGATCCCTCGATAACACCCTTATTGATGCCTTTATCATGTTTAAAGCATGATCTTCGAACTCTAACAACCCGTCTTAGCAAACATTTTGTAGAGGTAAAGATTAAAGACCATCAAGTTGTAAATGAGGTGCAACTGGTTTTTTGCTTTCATATGCTGCTTGGAAGAAGAAAGAAGGAACAGTTAATTTTTTTTCCTGCCGACAGCCCTGTGACAGCTATGTGGAGGTACCAGATACACGCTGGGCTTGTTCTTTTTCTTTCTTTCTGGAGTTTGGCAGAAGGTGGGAAGCTCTTGGTCGTGCCTCAGGATGGAAGTCACTGGCTGAGCATGCGTGTGGTTCTGGAGAAACTCTGGGAGAGGGGGCATGAAATCGTTGCGGTGATTCCTGAAGCCAGTTTGCTCATGAAAAGCCCACAGTCTTTCACCATCAAAACATACTCTGTGCCTTACACACAGGAGTTTGTGGATAGATTCTACCATTCCATCGGTGAAAAATTTTTTGATAACTCTCCCTTTCTAGAAAAATTTCCAATTTTACTCAGCAATCTCTCAGAACTGACCAACATGTTCTCTTCCAGTTGTCGACATCTCTTATATGATGAAGAAATAATGAAGTACCTCCAGGACAGCAAATTTGATGCTGTTATGATGGATCCTGTGTTGCCCTGTGGACCAATTATTGCTGAATATCTCTCTCTCCCTTCGGTGTACTTCATGCGTGGTCTTCCATGTACCTTAGACTACAAAGCCACCCAGTGTCCCAGTCCTTTTTCTTATGTGCCGAGGACTCTCACGTCCAGTTCGGATCACATGCCATTTATGGAGCGCGTGAAGAACCTCCTGGTTGGGTTTTCGGAACATTTGCTTTGCTACCTGTTTTATTTCAAATACGAGAACTTAGCTGTTGAGTTTCTTCACAAAGAAATAACAATACTGGAACTGTTTAGCAAAGCATCTATTTGGCTGATGAGATACGACTTTGTTTTTGAGTATCCGCGCCCAATAATGCCAAATATGGTCTATATTGGAGGCATCAACTGTGAGCAGAGGAAGCCATTATCAAAGGTTTGTCATTGTTTACGCTGAGGGTACTATAGCATTTATTAGCCATTATTTCAGAGTTGCTTTTTAAAGTGCTTCCTATAGTAGTATTTGCGCTCGAGCCAATGTGTGATCGAAGACCAGGATGGCGTGATTTGGGAGTGGGAAGCTCTGGCTCTGTTAGATGGTCACGAGACCTTAGCTCTGTTGCACTGCAAGCAGCTGGAGGGTTTCCGTCCGGGAGAGCTTGAGTGAAGTTGTCTAAATTCTGTAGCTGCGTAGGTATGGCAGAGCTTGTCGTAAGCATATGGCCGTAATATTAGTCAATCTTGGCACTTACAGGTAGATAAACAACAAAATAATTTCAGGTCGTATGATTTAATACCCCTGACAGTTGTGGGATATTGATTAATTGCAGGAGATTTGATCGGGCAAAAAATGGAAATGTGGAATGAACGCTGTGGATATACCAAGGCACTTCCACTGTGCCCTAGAGATTGAGAATGTGCTTGAACACCCCAAAACCTAGCAGGGTACGCGATCAAAGCCGGTAGAGGGAGCTCTGAATTTGTGTAAGCAGCAATGTAAGATCGCATGTAAGAGGATGATTGGGAAAAGAAGCTTCCAGGATTGTAACTATATCTACCCTCCTTCCCTAACTTGTTTAAATCTCCCTAGTGGGCTGTGCAAATAATGCAGATGTCAGTAGTTTTTTTCTGGTTTTCAGACCACGGTGGTGTTGCGACAGCAGGAGTTATTGCTAAGCTTGCGTCACGTTTACTACTGTAGACTCAGGGCTTTCACTTGGATAACTGCTACAATATAGAAACAAATCTGAAGATAAACCTTATCAACCCGCTGCATATCAAATCTCTGTCAATCATTGCTTCGTGTTCAGACTCTGAGGGCACAAGCTAATCCAAAGGTCAGACTTTTGTTCTAAGTGTTGTGTCCAGTCAGCTGAGCAGACTCCAGGCAGGGAGTTCATCATTAACTGGGTGTTAATAAGACAGTGATTGCTTGGTCAGGTGTTACCTCCCATTCATGATTCTGTTCAGCCTTTCAGGGCATACGCTGCCAATTGCTTGACGCCTCTCCCTCGAGCATCGAATCCTCTAATCTGAATTCAAGCATTCAACTTTACCTTGCAGCGGCCTGTTGCTTAAAGCCTTCAGTGTGCGCACAGATGATAAGGCCAACCTTTACTCACAGTTAAAAATTACTCTCATTTCTGCCCACACACATACAGTCCGTTAAAAATTAAACGCTTACCTTAGTTAAGATTGAAGTGCAAAGTTCCCCACGATTCACTCCTCGTCCCCTGCGACAGTTTTGTGGCCGTTTAAAACTTTGCTGAGAGCACAAGGAAAATGGCTTCTTCAAATCCAGGATTTAATTCTCTCGCCTCCTGGGTTGTGTTTTCCCTGCTCCAGTGGACCTTTTCTGAAGGTGGAAAGCTTTTGGTTGTACCTATCGATGGCAGCCACTGGCTCAGCATTCGCCCGGTCGTGGAGCGGCTCAGACAGAGGGGACATGAAATCGTGGTGGTTGCGCCAGAGATAAATTTGCGGATAGATTTATCGGTGCATTATACTGTGAAAACATACTCTGTGCCTTACACCAGGGAGTATGTGGAGGCAGAATTTAAAAAGATGGGCTATAGGAGTTTCACACCTCAACCCTTCTTGGAAAAATTCTCAAAAATGGCAAATATTTCAACTATGTTCTTTGATTCCTGCAAACGTCTTCTGTCTAACAAAGAGCTGATCGAATACCTTGAAGAAAGCAAATTTGATGCTGTCTTAATGGATCCTTTTTTTCCATGCGGACAGATAGTGGCCGAGTATCTCTCCCTACCTTCCGTGTACTTTGTACGGGGACTGCCGTGCAGCCTAGAATTCCACGCTACCCTCTGTCCAAATCCTCCTTCTTACATTCCTAGGTTCTTCACTCGCTTCACGGACCGCATGGTGTTCCTCCAGCGCGCGGGCAACCTCATAGCTAGCCTGAGCAGTTCCTTGGCTTGCAGCTTGCTTTATTCACCGTATGAGCGTTTGATCAAAGAATTCCTCCAACGAGAGGCAACAGTGCTCGAGCTGTTCAGCCACGCGTCTGTCTGGCTGATGAAATACGACTTTGTGTTTGAGTACCCCAGGCCCCTAATGCCCAATATGGTCTTGATCGGAGGCATAAGCTGCACTCAGGAAAAAGCATTATCGCAGGTTAGTTACCTTTCTTCCCCTAGTTTAGCTGTGACTGCGCTGTTTGCTCTCGCCATCAGATGGGGCACCCGGCAGTAGCAAGTAACAGCAGGAGACAGAGCGAGGTGGAAGCGCCAGGAAAGCACTCTGCACCTCTGCGTCCCTTGTGCAATGGGGAGGAAGTTATTTTGTGGGAGAGCCCCAGATTCCCAGACACGCGTGCACGGAAAGCTGAGCTTTTCCCTCAATATTTTCCGGCAGCCTGTTTCCAGTAATTTAATTTCGTATACCTGTTTACAAGAGCTGGTGCTAGCTGGGCTAATGCACATCGTTAGCGCTAGTCTTCTGCCCTCGAGCAGAGGACCGTTTCTGCCGGAATTTCAGACACTGGCAGACCTGAATGAAATCACCACCACCCAGTGAAGCAGCGAGAGATCTTTGGCGTAAAACACTCCGTCCCAGATCTGGACCGCAATTGTATTTCGCTTGAACTATGCCAAACTTCCTAAATACGGGGTATCTGCCACTTGCCACTGAGAAATCCTCCAGATTCTTAGTGCTTTTTTGTATTTTTCTGTGAGTGTCCACTGCAGCTATTTCATAAAGGTCCTGTGTGGCACGCACTGATGCAAGCAGATGCTGGTTAAAAAGGCTTTAGTAACATAACCCACCTATGCCCAAAGCAGAGCTACAAGAAGTTTCGTAATGGTGGTGGCGCTTCTGAGCAAAAAGTTGGACCGTGGCATGCGAAAACATTTAAAGAACGGAGTAAAACTGATGTGACAGGTCCCTCAGAAAATAAATAGGGCTAAATATGGCCTGAGATAGCTGTGTCTGTTCCACTGCGTCAGCAACCACCAGAGAATTTTGCACCAAAAGCACGTTTGTAATTTGGGGAGGATTTTGCCGTTCCCGGATGTCTGTGAGTTTGTACAGACCCAAGCCCCCAGTTCCCAACCAGACATCTACGATGCTGTAATGGAGAGCACACGTGTCTTCAGGGAAATCTGGTAAGACAGCAGCCATCCCTGAAATTAAGAGTTACGTTTCACCTTGTTTTGCCCCAGGAGAGCACCAGGTCTGCTGTTCAGGCTGCAGCTATCACCAAACCTTCCGTGGCTCCTTCTGTTTGGCATCCAGTAACACGAAAACGGTCGCGGCGCTCCGGGCAGCCACGAAAATACGTGACGGAGCGTAAACTAAGAGGGTCAATCTCAGTTATCTCCTCAGACCCTAGAAATAACATTTCAATTGCCAGACTTAGGGGAGCATTTAGTTCATTTCATTCCACTCATTTAACTCTGATGCCTGCAACAATTCCCTCCAGTTTTGTCTTTCCTTCCCTGGCTTTACCAAATATTTTTCTATGGCACAGGATTTTTGCTCCGGCTTTCGCCTGTTTTTATGCTTCATCAGAATCCTTTTGTTCTTGGATTCCAGTGACAGATCCCCTAGTCCTTCTTTTATTTATATCAAACAAACAGAACAGATTTAAAAAACTGGCAGCGGTTCAATATTATCATACTCAAAGCAGACCCAGGAAATCCAGAGATTAGAAGTGAGAGCTATCTGCTGCCAGAACGCTTTTTGAAATCTTAGTTCTCTCTTGCAGCTGCGTGGTCTGTAAAGAAGAGTGTCGACTCTAAATCCAGAGCATCTGACTTGCAATAAGTGTGAAAATGAACCACTGTGTATTCGCTTGGGGGTCGGTATAGCACCTTTTTTATTACCGCACTGAAATCGGTGTCTTTGAGCAGGCAGGCTTTGCTACGTGACTGTTTTAAAGTACGTTTCTTCTCGTGTCCGTACTGAATCTCGGTTCGGGCTTCACTTCTGCAAACACTCACGCACCTCCGTAACTTTGTTCATCCACCTGTGCCCATTCTTTCCCCCGTGACTCATTTTCATAGAGATAACTAACTTTCCCGATGATAATTTTCTTGGGTCGACTGCTCATTTTATTGCCTTTCCCGGTATAGTTTTGTGGGAACGTGACAGAAGTTACAGCACGTCACACGGAAAGGACTTTGACTAAGGATGTGCTTTGTGTTGGCAGGAATTTGAAGCTATTGTGAATGCCTCTGGAGAACATGGCATCATTGTCTTCTCGCTGGGCTCCATGGTCTCTGAGATTCCTATGAAGAGAGCCACAGAAATCGCAGATGCCTTGGGATCGGTCCCTCAAACGGTACGGTTTCCCTCTCCCGCTTCCAGCACAGCAATTCAACACCATTTTCAAATGCAGTACGTGATTGCCTTTGGCTTCCAGCGTGCTTGGTCCTCCCTTCTTTCTCCCACTCCCTGATGCCTGAAGAAACTATGGCCCCAGCTGCTTGGCACGGCGCAACGGGTTTTGCGCACCGCAGACGTTTTTAGCTGTGCTTTTCAAAACCCACTGAGGAGCAGCAAGAGGCCGGTTGCTGAGGACTGACATTGTCTTTACTTCTCCTGAAAGGTTTTTTGGCGCTACACGGGAGAGGCGCCCCCCAACCTGCCGAAGAACGTAAAGCTCGTCAAATGGCTGCCACAGAATGATCTTCTAGGTAGGTCTGAGATACCTCGAGCGATACCAGCGTGTTTCTTTTAATCTGGTAATGCTGTTGTAAGGCTCCATTAGCTCACAGGAATTCCTTACAGCCTTTGCCGTTTGAAGCGGACCTCGTCTTTTAGAAACTTATCTGATTGCAACTTCAAAATTGCCAGGTTATGAAACAACACTGTTTGGAAAAGAGTTCTGACACTTGACTGCCCTTACTGCCAAAAATCGAGGTCTTTATGACCAGCCAGTCTCAACATCGGGTTTTGTCATGGTTTTGTCCACTGGACTGAAAAGAAAATGTAACGTCCCCGAGTGACTATTTCCAGACAGGCCGTTGGGATTTTTCAAGTGGTAAAATCGTACGTGCTATTGCTGGGAGTGCATCTGTTGGTTAGACAACAGGGCTCAGCTGTGGGAGTCTGCAAAACCAGCAAATGGAAGACACATTAAAAAAAGCACGCAACGGTAACATCCTCTTTAACCTCACTTGGCTCTGACTTCATCCTAAAATCTGAGAAGCTTTGGGGGATTATCTCAGGCTTTCTGGAGATTTCCCAAACCAAGACAGAGCTCTACAACCCAAGGTTCATTCAGTCCCCTGTCATGTCCTGTTCTCTGCAGCCCCAAGTGTGTCCATAAGTAACGATGCACATGACAGCCCAAAGTTCTTGATCTGTTCCTACCAGTGCGTTCTTGTGCCGGTTTTGCCCCGGGGATGTGATACTGTGACTTAACAACTCAAAAAGCTAAGCAAGTCTTTCTTTCCTCCCTCCGCAGCTCACCCGAAGACTCGTGCCTTTATTACCCATGGAGGCTCACACGGCATTTACGAGGGCATATGCAATGCAGTGCCCATGGTACTAATGCCGTTATTTGCAGACCAGATGGACAACGCCAAGCGAGTGGAGTCACGGGGAGCAGGACTGACGCTGAATATACTTGAAGTGACTTCGAAGGACATATCCACTGCCCTGAAAGCAGTTATTAATGACAAAAAGTCAGTAGTAGAAGCACGGCCTTTCTCCTTCTGCTGTTGTGTAACAAACACCAGCACTCTGGCTTCCAGCTTAACAGAATCCTAATCTGTTCTTATGTGCCTTCTTGTATCAAAGTTACATCGTTGAGAAGCTGATGCTTGCCCTGCATAACCTCGTCCTGTCCCTGTAACAGCACCGTCCTTCTCACTGCCTGGGATTATAATAATTAGCTGAGAGAACTGGCTGATAGGAGAGGATGCAGGTATCGGAGAAGACGGGGTTTAAGTGCAGTGGAAGAAATCAAGGTGACAAAAGACGTGTCACCTGCTTAAAGCCAGATTTACCAGGCAGTGATGTAGAGGGCTTTGACACGGGTGATTGATAGAAAAGGCAGCCGGTGAAGGGAAATGCGGCAAACTGCTTTTGTTGCCCAAATCAGTGGTGACGTGAGTCAGTGGGGAGCCTGGAAAGGTTGAAAGGCTCAATTGCCTGGCTGATTTTCTTTGCACGAGGGTTGCCCCGCGATGCTGTCTGCACAGCAGCAGGGGGAAAAGGAGACAAATGGCAGTGCCTCCGTATAGTCCAGAGGCTGTACTGCGTCCGGAAGCATCGCCTTCCAGCTGGCAGGATTTGCCAGACGTAGCTATTATCACTCATTGATTTTTACAGACGAGTTTTCTCAGTCGTTTTTCTCCCTCTCGAGCTCATAAGGAGCCGTATGAGCAAGGTCAGCTGCTGCCTGGCTCAGCAAGGCTGGACAATTCCAGCGCAGAGCAGGAGGAATACATGCAGATACGCTGAGGTGGTACAGGGAACCGCGCCAGACATCGCAGCATCGCGCCCAGCGTGCCAAGGCTGGGCACCACGGCGAAGGGGAGCTTTAAAACGTACCCGCCTTTTCCCTGCTCCCTTTCTCTGTCGTCACTAGGGCCTCTCAGTCCTTCGCATCCTCCTCCCCATCGTGTTTCTGAAAAACAGCACCTTACTGCTGGTTTACTAATATTGCCATTATTAATACTGCAATACTACTACTACTGATGCATTTTGTTCTTTAGCTGGACAGCTTTTCTACACCCGGCCTCACATTTCAGCCAGATGCCTTCACCCTTCCCCCAGAGATTTTGCTGACAGCTCAAACTAAGCTTTTCTACTTCTTTCACTAATTCCTTTTCTCCTTCGCTCATCATTGAAAACCACACTGTTCTGGGTCCATAACTTTGCCATTATCCTTCTCGGGGCGGGGTGGGGGGGGGCAGTGCCACCCGAGGAGCCCCCAGTGGGCCATCAGACAACCCACACCGCATCCCTTTTTTCTGGGGACTCAGTGTCAGAAGCACAAGGCGTTGAAAACATCCAATGCCTTTTCTTGGCAGGTACAAAGAGAACATCAAGCGTCTCTCAGAACTTCACCTCGACAGACCCATCCACCCCCTGGACCTGGCCGTGCACTGGGTGGAGTTTGTAATGAGACACAAAGGGGCCCCGCACCTGCGACCCGCTGCTCATGACTTGAACTGGATCCAGTACCACTCCCTGGACGTCATCGCCTTCCTCCTCGCCGTGGTGCTCCTCTCCCTCTTCATTTCTCTGAAGTGCTGCCTGTTCTGCTGCCGCAGGTGCTGCTTTAAGAAGGGGAGAACAAGAAAGCCAACCAAATCAAAGTCCCACTAGCAGGTGAAGCCAGCGGTGGGAGCCAAGGGCTCGGCTCCAGAGCAGAAGGATCAGAGAACGTCTCAAATTTCACGGAAATAATTGCTGTCTTTCAGTCGAGAAATAATAGAGTTCCTTTAAACTAGAGCCACGGGAGGGGTTGTTTCACTGGTATAATTTTTGCCTTTAATTAAGAATAGGTTGTTAAAAATAATTTGTATAGGAGGGCTTCAGCCACTTGGGAAGGTATTCGTGTGAAGCCCAGGGCTCCTGGCTTCCACGTCTTGCTGTACAGAGGATTCACGGTGACCTTTGTTTTTTTTAACCTCTACATGCAACGGAGATACATAGGGATTTCAGAAGAGTTTGCTTCAAGGGCTTTAGGAGAACAATTTGCTCTAGTGTAAGACCGTCAGGTTGATCAAGCACTTTGAAGTTTTTGTACCGCTGTTGTTGTAGAAGAGGCAAATGTTACACGCCGACCATACGTGTCGCTTAAGCCAAGCTAGATGCACATTGTGAATGGGTTTTGTGTGTGCCAAAACCTTAATTGATTTTGGCAGGGAAGTGGTTATAAGCCACTGGTGTTTCACCCACGTTCCCCATCAGGCGGAGTGCTGTATCTGGAGCTTACCTGGTAGGTGATGAGACCTTTGTAAGCAACGTTTATAAAACCCAACTAATTTACTCTCTGTAAGTGATGTTCAGGTAAAGACCCAAACCGCATCCCTATAAATAAATCCCCAGTACTAACAATAATGGCTCCTGTGTTTTCTGACTTGAGAAACGCGGGCCGGGTGCTTGTCAGCCATGGAGAGAGCTGGAGGAGGGAAAGATTCGATGCACCACGGTGTGAAAGCCACCTCGATGCACGAAAGCCAGTTCTCAGCATTACTGTCTCACTGCTTGGTGACGCTTACTGAGAGGTGGCATCCTGAGGCTGCCACAGTCCCCGCTGCTAGGTATAGAACAAGTCAGAAAAGACCTTAAACGTAAGTTAATATTCAGGGCTCAAAACAGGCCGGGGCGTCCCCACGCATCATGGCAGCCCTCCTTCGCACAGGAGTCCAGCCAAGTACCCGGCGCGTTTATTTTCTGTCGCTGTTTGAAAAAGCAGGTACTGCAGTGAGAACAGGTGAGTTCGAGCAGACAGCCCCTCTCCTCCTCAGCCTGTCCCCACTGCAGCGCCCGGTTCTCATGGGCATCCACGCCACATGCAACCTGTCCAGGACCGGTGCCCACTGCTGCTTTTCATCCTCTGCCTCTCCTTCCCCTCCTCCTGCGCCCGGTAAACAGAAGGAAACGCTTCTTCGGGACGCGCCGGGAGTCCCCACGGTGCGTAAGGGCTGACCTGCTTTTAAAACGCAGCTTTCGCGGCTCCTCGTGTTCCTGAAGCGACAGCTCTGGCTCTGTCCCCACGGGCCCGGCTGGAGCCAGGTGACGGCAGCGCATCTGTGCTTCTGGAAATGAGACCCCGCAGGGCCCATCACACCACCAGCCGCCGTGGTTTCAGTCACACCCGAGCACGGGGCTGGCTTCCAGCAGCTGTCTGACGCAAAAAGCACTTTAAAATGTCCTTATGGAGATGTCGTCCGAGCGCCCTGCTGCAAACAGGCTCTGGATCGAACCAGTGGCTTCCTCTGAGAGAAGAAAACACAAGAGAAAACCCCCTTGATTTCAGATCAGATGAACAAAATTTAAAAAAAACAAAATCCTGATCGCAGCTGTTAAGGGTTTTGTTTCTTTTTTCAACTCAAAACCTCTTGCGTAGGTGACGAGAGGTAAGAGCAAGGGAGGAGGGTGCAAAATGCCCGTCCGATGGNACCAGTGGCTTCCTCTGAGAGAAGAAAACACAAGAGAAAACCCCCTTGATTTCAGATCAGATGAACAAAATTTAAAAAAAACAAAATCCTGATCGCAGCTGTTAAGGGTTTTGTTTCTTTTTTCAACTCAAAACCTCTTGCGTAGGTGACGAGAGGTAAGAGCAAGGGAGGAGGGTGCAAAATGCCCGTCCCATGGCTTTCGTTTTGGAAAGCTCTCTAACGCAGCCAAAGCAAAACAGCTGCAGAAGACAGGTATCCTCCTCCTCTCCTTTTCCCTTCGCTCTCCTTAGCCTCGACTAATTTGTCCGGCCCTTTATTTTCCCTTGGCCCAGCGGAGAAGTGAGGAGAGAGGGGCCTTGGGGGGCCGTGCGGGGCTGGGACTGGACCGCCATCACATCGCGCCCGGCGGAGGACGCTACGATGTCGCTAACCAGAGGGAGCAAGGAAAGGGCCATCTTTCCGCGCCCTGGTGGGTCGGTGGACGTCGATAGCGACTCGTTTATCCGCCTGCGCTCCAGGAATACGGACCCTGCTGCACGGAGGTGATATTCAGAGTTAATTACGAGCCAAACTGTGCGGGACGAGCAGCTTTGGCGCAGAGGACGGAGCCGGAGGGGCCGCAGTGTCACCGCCACACGGCCTTCCCAAGCCTTCTCAAGGGAAGAGTTACTCCGGGGATGCTGTCCCCTCTCAGCATCTCCCCGTAATCAGGTACCGTATAGAGCCATGCTGCTCCTTGAGCAGGGCAGAGAGCTCACGCCCCTGCTTCCTTTACTAGGAAAAGCAGAAACCATCCGCCACGACGCATTTCTGAGCAACAGAGACTGGGTCACTTCCCAAAAGGGGAAACCGAGGCAGGGCCAGCCGTCGCTCCTCTCCCTGAGCCGCGCAGGCTCCCCAGTCCCCGCGAGCTCCAGGCGCTGCAGCCTGAGCCTGTCCAGCAAACCCTCCAAATCTGTTTTGAAACACCTGCCAACAGACAGCAGCCAGACCCCCCGAGCCGCCCTCGGAGAACGGAGGAGGCGCAAACACCGCCCGCCTCCAGCAGCCTCTTCAGCAGCGTCGCGTAGCAGCCCTTCGGAGCGGCGGAAGGCGACGAGAGCTGTTGCTTTCTGCTCCCGCTTGGGGACATTTTTAGTTTTTATTTTTGCCTGGGTTTTAACACCCAGGCTTGCAAAAGTAAGGCTGGGAAGAAAACCCAAACCAAACAGTACAAGCCAGTGCTGCTCCTGGCTCTTCTGGGGACCCTTGGACACCTCCGGCCACAAAACACCGTCGAGAGCCTCTTTGGCTTCGGGCTGGGGGTGTCCTGGGGGACACAGCAGCCTTGGCTCTGGGGGGAGGATGCAGTCGGCGTCTCTCGCTGCTTCCCACCAGCCGGACCGCGGGAAATGACAGGAATTGCTGACATTTTTCTGCAGCCACAGGGTTTCTGCAGCCTCACCCCGGCCCTCTGGTCCCCAAGGGCAACGGTAAGGTTTTTCCAGTGCCGTGGGAGCTCCGGGCGGCTCTCGGGGCTCCTCCACCTCCCTGGCCCACGGGTCCAAGAAGACCCCTGGCGCACAGGGACACAGCGCTCAGAGGGCGACTTGCCCCCTTGCAAGACACACTGAGAAGTCAAATATGCTCAGCATTAAAGAGCAGGGACGCGCAGCCGAGCACCCCGTCCTCCTCGCCTGCGCGGGGCTCCCAGGGCCAGAGACCGGCACGCGGGTCCAGCTGCTGCTTCGCCCCGTGTGCTCTCCCCTGGGTGCTCGCGCTCAGACCTGCAACTAGGGAATTTTTTTAAAGATCCGTCTCTCGGGTGGCTTTGTAAAAAACAAATACTTACCAGGAGCAGCACCAGCCTCATTTAAAAAAACCCAAACAAACCCAAGAAAACCGCTCAAAACCACAAACCGGGCTGTTTTGGGGTTGCAGGCATGATGGCTGTGATGGTCCAGGGCCCTTCCCTCCTCCCTGGAAGCCTGGGGAGCCATCAAGGCTGCCCCACAGCACGCCTTGGCCCCTGTGTCATTCTCCAGAGCGATCCCTGCGGATCCCTACGCAGCGTCCCAGTGGGCGAGCGGTACCCCGCAAGCTTGGGGCTTGGCACCGGAGACGTCCCATCCCGTGACATGCCCCGTGACGCCGGCTCCGGTCCCCGGCGATGGCGGGGAGCTGGCACTAGCAAGCCAGATACTTTTAGCTGGAGCAGCCACGCAGCTCTCTGATTAATTATCACCTGCAGAGGTGTTTTTAGGAGTTATTTATAGGTGAGCGTGATGAAACCTGGGGAAAGCGATTGCCGGAGTGAGCCAGGCACAAAATGCAGGATGGCCTCTCCCTCCCCAGGGAGGAAGGTGCCCTGCTGAAACCAGAGAGGGAGCAAACCGCTCTGGCTTTAGCATTTAAGCCCAGGGAGCCAGGTTAAGCCCATGTGGCAGCTGGGCTCAGTCCATAACCCTGCTGCTGCCGGTGCCGCAGGCTGTCGGGACTGAACCGGGCTTACAGAGGAACGAGGAGATGAAATCTCCATCCGTGAACATTTCCTCGCTGTCTGAGGATGCTGGTATTTCTGGGACAGGCGACGCTGCCTCTGAGCTCATCTTTCCCGGAGCGAACTCCTGCCCTGCCCACGGCGGGTGTCACAGCTTGCGCTAACCGTCACGGGAAAAGCTGCTGCCGCACCATTCTGCTGTGACAGGAACTAGGGAGCGCTTCCAGCGTCAGTTCCCTTTCTGTTAAGGATGGGCGAGAGGTTTCATACGCCAGATGTGATTGCTCACGGTGATAAAAGCAAAAATCACAGACACAGCAGCTTTTCTGTACAGACACCGATAACCCAGAGGTGACTTTTCTTTCTCCTCCCCTTCCGACTTACCTTCTTCAGTCATTCAGCGTCGAGCTGAGCTGACGCAGGACGCTCACTCAATTTTGACGGCTGAAGTAGAGGAGAAAACGGGGAACCGCTCAAACCAAGACGCCTGGTGCCCTTCTTGCCCCGACCACATCGGAGCGAGGCGGCACGCAGCAAGGCATCCGTGGTGTGGCGTCATCCGCGCCCACCCCGGCGCTGAGCCTACAGCACTGGGGCAGGCAGGAGGGGACCGATAACCCCAGCAGAAACCAACCCTTTACACAAATGATTCAGAAACGATTCACAAACCACCACAGCAAAGCATCCCCGGGCCATCACCTCACACGTGGCCCCTTTTTTGCTTTCTCGACGGGCATACCTGTGCTGGGGAATGCATTGCAGTGCCTCGCTACGCTGTGAAGCTCCCAACGTCAATCACCACCCCAGCCACGGGTTCCTGGCACTGACCGGTTTCACAAAGGAAACAAGTAAGGACGGGCAGCTGAGTTAAGAGACCTTCCCACCAGGGGAAACTTGCTAGCGATTGGAAATGAGGGAAGAGAAAGGCAGGCGATGGGATACGCAGCTATCCATGGATTTTAAGGAAGCAAGCCAAGGCAGCATTGCTGGACCAGCAGATCCACGTGCGTAATCTAATCCGGGATCGTTATTTCCCTGCTTTTCTTCTCAGTTTGCGCACTTCTCGAAGCGCGTGCATCCGCACAAAGTCAGCGATGAGCCGTTCTAGGAAAGCATCTGCAGGAAACAGAGGGCTCAGATGCAGCAGCAGCAGCAGCGAGCAAAACAGCGGCTCGGCTGCGCCATCCTCCTGATTACGACTTTGTCCCAAAAGCGCCATTTTAAAGCCCAAATGTCGGCCACGACGCAGCTGCTCTCCAATAGCCGTGGCTGAGCCTTCGGGCTGCAGCCCTGCTCTGTCCAGGGAGCCTCAACCCGGGTCGTTCATGGAGTGAAGCCCCGAGAGCCTGGAGGTGCCGGAACCCCAGCCCAAACCCCACGATGGCCACGGCTCTGGGCACCAAACCGAGCAGGGACCACGCAGCAAGGGCTGAGCAAGCCTGGGCTGGAGGAGCAGCACCCCGTGGTGTGTCCATGACCCTGCTTTGGAGGCCAACACCCTCAGGGAGGTAGGGCTGAAAAATCAAATGGGTTAATTAGATGGGGAAACATCTGCTTGGGAAGCAAGGGGCTGCTGAGATCAGGGGACGGATGGAGGAGAGCCAGCAGCTGGCTCCTGGTGCGTCATCCCTGGAAGGGTCTGGGATGAAGTTGCTTGCTCGTTCCCTTCGACAGCGCAAAAGGATGCTCAGTAGCCTCCTTAGCTCGTGAGCTCCACAAAAATGTTACTTCCTTATCCCCCCACCACCTTCTCCCAAGGCAGACCTTGGTTTTGCTTTGGAAATCAAGTCACGTTACGCCAAGAATGAAACTTTCGGCCTCCTTCCATGAGCCAGATGACGTGGCATCAGTAGGGTCTGGCACGCAGCTCCGTGCGCTCATCGGCCGCCAGCGTGCATCCTCCTGCAAGCTCATCCTCCTGGGAAGGAGGGACTGCGGCTTTCCGGAGAGCACGCCGCAACACCCGCCCGCGCACGGATGGAGCTATGGGTGCCAAGCAAGGTCCGAGCACGTCCTTGCCTGCAACGCGTCCTCCTCGCCACCCACGGGATGTGCCGGCCCTGGCACAGCCGCCCCGACGTGCCTCCCCACGAGATGCGTTTGCCGAGGGTGAAATCAAACCGTCGCGTCTCTTCTCCACCCTCGGCAAACCAAAGCCACAAATACCCAAATAATTCACTTGCACGGCTTGAAATCTGAACTCTGTTTGTATCGCGTGCACCACAACCGCCCTGGCTGAACACAAGGACGTTTTCTCCGTTCAGAAAATAGCCCGAGAAACACCTCTTTGCCAAAACCAATCCTGCAACACGACCTTTTCCCGCCTCAGGAGCTTTCTTACCTAGCGCGCAAGCACAAGCAGCAGCTTGGGAGGCCACATCGTTTCCAGCGACTCGCCCCCGGGAAGGGCAGGATGGAAAAGCACGGGGGCGGAGGATCGGATTGAGGTCAGCGCCGGAGTACTGCCGGCTCCAGGTGCGGAAATGCGTCGTGCCCATCGCGGGAGACCCCCTGAAATAATCCCACGCAACCAAGCTGCTCTGAGACGAAGAGACAACAGCAGATGACACCTACTCGGGAGCACTGGAATAGCAATAGCTTTAATTGTATTTTATTATTTCCCCAAAACTTTTTTCTTTAAAAAAAGAAAAAAAAAAGGAACATTAAACAGGAAGTACAACCACCAGTTACCGCACGAAGAGGGGGTAACGCAAAGCCCGGATCGAGCTTTCGGAGAAGGGCTTGATGTTTAGCAGGCAGAAGGCATCCGAGGGACCCGCACCCAGCCCTGGAGAGTGACGAGGGACCGGATTTTGGACCGAGGACAGAGACAAACGAACGCGGCAGTTACCCGCCAGGCCCTGAAACGCGCCGCTCGTGCTGCCGCGGGCCTCAGGGAGGGCACGCGCCGTCGACGAGCTGAGCACGGCACGGTTTAGGCTGCTGCTGAAACATTAAGTCGGGCATACGGAGTACCTGAGGTAGTTAGAAAAATCGAGGTGGGGGTCGGGTGGTGAAAAAAAAAAAATAAAAGATGAAATTATTCCGGGATGTCCCCTGAAACATAGGAGGCTCCGGCTCCTACCCTTGCCTGCTGCTGACACCCTTGGGGTCCCAGGCACGGCCGCTCTGCAGAGCTCCGGATCGTGCCAGGAGAACAGCAAAAGCCAAGATTTGGGTAAAACCCCAGGAAGAAAGCCATCCCTCCGCCCACCCGCGTGCTCTTGCGGGGGGGTATTCCTTACCGCAGGGGAGATTTTTGCCTGTGCACGAAAAAACATGTGCCCTTAGGGTGCTCTGGGGAAAGAGAAAGTGGACTCGTAGCAGGCTCACCGCCGCCGGACGCTCTCCGTGCCGCGTTAAGTTGCATAGGAAACTCCTTAAAGCCCCTGAGGAGAAATTAAGGTGCTGTTTACTTCTTGTGGCGTCCAGCAAGAGTAACGGGTTCTGGGGATGTGATTTCGGGAAGAGGAAAGGAGACCGCTCCCCTCGAGGCCGCTGTGCCGGCACGATCCGCCGCCCGCCTTTCTCACTCCCTGTTTCTCTTTTTGTTTGGATTAACCCAAAAGAAAACCATCCTGTCACAACTAACCTTCCTGCGGTAGCGGCGTTTCACTATGAAGAGGCTTTGCACTTAAAATAATCTTTCTGCGCAAAAACACTTCCCTCCCACATAAAACACTTGAAAGCTGGGCAGCGGAAGGAGGAGGGGAGGTCATTCAAAAGACTCGGCTATAAAACAAACGGGGAAAAATACGGGCACTTGGTGCTGCAAATACGTAGCTCGATGGCACCAGGTTTATAGCCAAGAGTACTTGCAAGTTAAACCGGACTTCAGGAGCCCCGCTCGAAGCTCCCCGAAATCAGTGGCAACGAGCATTAAGTCGCGTAGCAGAGCTGGAGCGCCTCTAGCGCGCTCGGATTTCAAATTGTGAGAAACTTTTTGTCTTTTCCTCCTTTTTTTTTTTCTCGTGCGCGTACAGGGATATATGGATGGCAACAACTCCCTTCCCTTGTCCGGCCTCTTCCCCAGAGCAGGAGCATCCGCAGAGGAGCGGTCCGCTGCCACGGCAGGCCGAGCCACTCTCACCGCCGTCCTGGCCTGTGTGCCACGGTCTCTGCTGAACCCCAGCCCTCCAGCTTCGCCCAGAGACGCCCCACGGCACCCGGGTGGGACGAAGCGCAAGGGGCAGCGACCACCTCTCCTGGTTAAAAGCGGTACCTGTGCACCTGAAAACAGGCAATGAGCCCCTTCCTGCCCACAAACGAGAAAACGTGTGTTTGCAGAGGCACGAAAATAAAACAAAAATCGACCAAACATGTCACGGGGCCTGGGAATAAAAAAGAAGGGAAAAAAAAAAAAAAAGCGCTCCTTTTTAGCGTAAGATGCTCATCGGGCTGAGGACACCCCAAGCTCATAAGGTGCTTTAGTCATGTCCGGGAGTCTGCCAAAGCCCGACCGCGGCGGTGGGGGAGGGCATTTACTGTGCTTCCTCTTAAAATACGTATTTACGTGACCCACGTTTGTCTCAAAAACGGTCATTTAAAAGTGGTTTCCACAACGTAAAAAGCAGCCACAGCTTCCCCCCGCCCCGAAGCGGTTACAACCTTTACTGCTCGTTACAAAAATTAGACTTTTATTTGCAAATGTCTAAAAAATGTGATCTCTTCTGTGATCCCTCCCCACTCCCTTGTCCCCTTTAAAGTTTTTTTTAGTAAGAAACAGTTTAGCCGGTATCGATGCCGTACGGAAAAGCCATCCCCTTCTGGATGCCTTCCCATCAAGGAGGGATTTCTCCTGCTGATTTCCAGTCCTGGTGGAGAATTTGCAAACTTTGGCCTCTGAAAACCCAGGGAGAGAAACCTCCGTGTCTTTTTTTTTTTTTAAAAAAAAAAAAAAAAAAAAGGAGAAAAAAAGCACAGAAAAGACCCAGCAAATGAAACATGGACAAAGAAAACCCATCTTGGCAGGAGCTAGATGGCAAAATCCTCGTGGTCTTGCGGGCTGAAGGCAGCTGCCCGCAGCATGTCCAAGGAGTTGACGAGGATCAGCGTGCCCGTGAGATGCTTCCAGCGCTTGGTGATGGGGCTCTTCATCTTGTCCAGCCCGGTGTGCAGCTCCTGGATCACGTCGCGGTAGCTGTCGCCCATCTGGCTGCTCCACGTGAGAAGGAAATCGTACGCTGGCTTCCACATAGCCTGTGGTGATGGGGCAGAGGAGATCGGAGCTGAGCTGGCTGGCCAGAGAGCAAGCGATGCCATCCCCAACACCCCCCCCATCCCAGAACGAGCACGTTCCCAGGGAAAAACGCCCTCAGATTTCCCCAGCACACCCCAATCCCTTTTATCCCCCCCAAAGGTGGTCCAGAAGAACGTGCTCTGGAGGTACCTGCAACCCTAGGGGACCCATGGAGATGGAGCCCCGTCCGCTCTCACCTCGCTGTCCACCGCTCCTGTCTTGTCCCGGTGCGGGGCCTCGTAAGCATCCATCTGCTGCTTGGAGACCTTGGCGAGCTTCTCGGCGAGCTCCCTCCAGCGCTGGGCCACCTCCACGGCCGTGGTCAGCAGCACGAAGTCCTGGATGAGCCGGACGACCAGCCCCTGGCAGTCCATTTTCAGCAGGGCCTGAAGGACGGCGGTGAAAACCAAACAAGAGAGTCAAGGCAGGCAGTAGATGATGGGCGACCCAGGGGGATCGTGCAGCGAAGCCCCTCAAGAAGCCGCCCCAAAACTCCTCCCACCCCCTTTCTAGCGGCAGCCGGTGAAATGAGGCCACCAGGCTCGACAGCGGAGTAATCCCATTAATTGAACAACGCGCCCTGCCCCTGCTCAACGAGGCTTGCAACCCGCGCTGCCCAGCGCAGCCTTACTTTCCAGGCAGCCCCTCAAGACGTTCAGCTGCCGCCATAAGCGGTTTAAAGCGAACAACAGATGCCTTTTATCGGGGTAACTAACGCGGCGCGGCCCGTGCAGCTTGCCTCCCCAAGCCCGGAGAAGCGCCGTCCTTCAGCACGGACGCGTGGGTACGGCCCAGCCGGAACGTTTTGGGACCTCGACATCGGCCTCGCGAGGAGATGGGCTGGGGCGAGCCCCGGGCAAAGGGCCCGCTGGCAGCACTACAGGACCAGCGCTTGGCTTGGGATGTTCTTGCTCCTCTCACCGCCCCTTCGCCTTCCCGTGCCAGATCAGAAACGACCTCCTTCTGCGTCATTTATTGATCTAAAAGCTGAGATTTTCTGCAAACGGTTTTGAAGAAGCGGGGAAGAGGAACCGCAGCAGTCGCGGCATTCTAGCCAGCGATAACACAGCCAGGAAAAACCCGACGGAGCAGCGCCAGCTCCCGTCTTTAGGTACCGAATCCCATTAACATCTGCTCAAAGCAGAAAGCAAGTTGCAGTAGGGGAAAACCCACAATGCCGCTCAGGAAAGGAAGGGTTTAAGTGGGAATTATCGGAGGACAGGATCTGAGCGACAGAATCAACGTTCGGGGACTGCAACAGCCTCAGCGGCAACTCCAGTCCCTGGACAAATCCCACCTCGAACCACAAGTGGCTACAGGAAGGTGGTTTATACTCTGGCATCCCCTTTTTAAAACCTGGGAACCAGGCAAACAGGCCCCGGATGATGTCTCAGGCAATAAGTTTGCAGAGAATCACCTTGTTTTCCTACGTCAGATCCAGAGCCGCGGCACCAGCGCACTGAGGACGGCGGCTCCGGGATGGGTGAACACCGAGGGGTCAGTGTTTCAACAGGGGGTGCCACTCCGACAAAGGCAAACCGCAGCCAAGGGACGAAGCGGACAGCCCCCTCCGAGGGATGCTGAACACCAGCGAGCGCCCCAGGAACCACGCTGGCACCCACGTGCCCGTCGGGAAGATCGCGCACACCTTCACAGCAGCACGGGGCTGGTGATGACAGAAACCACGGATGTTGTGGCCCACACGCAGGCAGAATCTGCCCGCTTTCTGCCGCCGTGGGCCCCGACCTCCTCTCCCGGCACGGGGGTCTGAGCAAACCCCAGCTGGTTTGGCTCGGGAGCAGAAGGAAGGGTTAAATCCTCGCATGGTGGGGAGCATGGGGACATCTGAAACCACTCCAAGCAATCTGCAAAGCAAACGCATGTTCATTTTCCCCTTATCTGTTTCCAGCTTAAAGCTGAGCTCCCATCCAATTACAGCTGCAGACTGGCGTTTGCTCCGCAAGTGCTTATGCTGGTTTCCTGTTCTAGGAGAGAAGCAATAAACCCTCTTGTTAAGCAAGCAAGGAAAATACATTTAAAAGAGCATTGATTTTCTTTTTTTTTTCTTTAAGAGGCACTAAGATCTCACACCTGTGCCATAACCACCTCCTCTCCAGCAACGCTACCTTACCACCCAGCCCCCAGATCCATCACCCTCTCCTCTGCAGGCACAGGATTCGGACGGTCCCGAGGGCGGGCAGATTTAGCATCCTCAAACCCGCGTCTCCAGGCAGCTCAAACCCTAAAACAACAAGGTATTTAGCGAAGCAGGCTAAATGAGCTGCTCTCATCTCTTGCCGGAGGCTGAGCAGGTCCCAGGCAGCAGAGGAGGCCACCGGGAGCAAACTGCGCCGCAGGGGTTAAGAGGAATAGAGCTGCGGGAGGCACATTCTCCTCTTCCTTCTGCTGCTCAAAGTAAACAGGAGAACTGGCATCAAGTAAAGCAGCTGGGAGGCCACTAATCAAGAACTGCATAATCACTCAAATCAACAGCTTTGGAAGAGGGGACTGCTCCCCACGGCGCAGCACGTTAACTCTGAAACCTACTGTCGGTCACAGAAATGCCTGCTTCCTGCACTTTGCCCCTAGCGATTCGAACTGCGGAGGCTCAATACGTGCACTGTGGGCTGGGAAAATGTGGGTGAGCGGGCAGAGGTGACAGGAGACTGCGGGAAGGATGCACGGCCACTGAGGTCAGAGCCAGAGGAGGAATACTAGCGGTAACAGCGACATGCTTTTTTTGGCCTAGGCACAACTCGCTCCCTCCAGCACAGAAATACATGAAACACACACGGGCACGGGGCTTTCCTGGAAGCCCTGACCGCCCGGCCGGGATTAGCAGGGCTCGCTACAGACTTAATCTTCTAGCAGGCGCTTTTGGGATTACGCTGTAATTTCTTTCCATCCTCCTCCCTCACCCTGGACAAGCCTCCCTGGATAGCTGGATACACCCACAGCGTCCCCATCTCTCGATACCCAGCGAGGCACGACCCGGGCCATGCCTTGCCAGTGCCCTCCAAAGCGTTTACGAACCTCGGAACGGCTCCCAGACGGCTCCACCCGACAGGCGAGCGCAGGAGGCGGTTTGATATTAAAATCCCAGTTCAAAGCGGCGCAGGAGCGCCTCTACTTGAAAGGCATCCCCAGGGGAGGCTGAATTTGCATCCCGGCTCTGAAATGCAGAATCCCATTTCCCATCCTTTAACGGCGGAAGCTGGCACCTGGGAGAAAGCAAGCCACGCTCCAAGGAAGAAGCAACCCCAAAGACCGTCCCTGCAGAACCATGGCCGCCCCCTGCCCGTGCCCATCGCCGCAACCTTCGCGGTCTGCTCCCGACCCCGCGAGCCTCCAGCCCTGCTCACTCTCCCACACATAAATCCGCGGCCCCATTGCGGTCCAGCCCTGACCCCCATGCACTCCGGAGGAG